>SJYC01001139.1:0-10307 GCA_006408675.1 Madoqua kirkii
AAACATTAAAGATTAAACTAAATGTATTTGAGAGTCATTTAGAGGCTATTTATTTTAGGGGGTAAAAGAAGTCCTTCTTTTGATAGTCATTTTTTTGAGAAGGTAATTTTAAACTGTTCAGTTAGGATCACATAAAGCAATATTTAATTATAACAATTATGCAAGGCAGATATTCATTTAAAGATAAGTTTCCTTGAAAGTCAACAATGACAATATTCTCTTCTGTAAGACAGGGAACAAAACATATGAACATTTTGCTTTTATTTTTTAAACTACAAAATATCACTGGAAAGATTTTCACCCAATTACAGAAGACAAAAATGGCAGGACTAAGGGAGTTGCTGCATTGAGAGGGGTTGGCTTTGAGCCATTCTGCAGTTCATTATCCTCTAATCAAACAGTCAAGTTTCCTCACCTCTAGAATTCACATTCTGCTGATTAGCATTTAAGTACATTAATTGGTTACACTGTAATTTCTGGCTAGATCCATACCGAACAAAGAACTGTTACTGATGGCTCATTCACAGTTTTATTCCCTTTTGTATAGTTGGCTAAGAGATTCCCTCCAGATTTCTCTATCATCCCCTATACAGTTCTCCCACTGGCTATAAAATTCTACAGCAGCTTGTAGGTAATTGATCAGACAAGTGAACTGTAAAATATTCATTTTCTACTTCAATAGCTAGATAAATCTCTTGGGAAGAGGATGAAAATATTGCTTATGCACATCAGGGTCGGGAGAGTAATAGCAAGGTTGCTGATAAGCAGGGGTCCACTGCGGAGCTAATACTTAATTCAGTGCTGTGCCAGACACTGAAAGCGTGCAGCGTCGCTTTGCCTGAAGCTACAAGTCTCATTATACACTCAACCTGAGGCATCAACATCAATGCCCCAGTCCTTTTGCTCAAAGGATAGTGCTTCCTCTTTTAATTAATCAGGTTCATCTTGGCATAACATGCCAAATAGCCAATTAACACTTAGCTACTGTAACCAACATGCTAAACACTAAATTGCTAATGAAAGCGAGTGGGTAGAAAGGTAGCTGTGCAAAGGATGATGGGAAAGCAGGTTGTCTGATTTTTTTTGTATAACACCTGTGTTCGTTGTATTTGTTTTTTTTCCTTCTTCACTTGGTTTCTTTCCTCTCTGCCAACTTTTTAAATAACTGTCACGCTGCTTTAATTGGAAATTGTTAGAAGTCGACAGCATTCAGATCAGCTAAGCTAAAGCAAAAAGTAGTACATTATTTTAGTCTTTTGCTTAGTGGGTTGTGATACTAAAAAATGCTAAGAGACATTTTCCTTGGTTTTGTCCCTATTTCCTATATGTTACCAACTTTTGAAGGAGTTTCAAATCAGTGAAATATAGACTGTAAATATTTATTTTTCTACAGTCATCACTTTCACTAGGGTTTTGATTTATTTTTCTTTTCTGTTCTTTAATGAAATCTTGGGCAGATTCCAAATATGATCCAGATTCTTTGATCATTAAACAGTATACTTTATAATCTAAAGCATAATCTTAGTTTCAAACACATCTATTTCTCTATGTGTCACAAAGGCTTGGGTCCCTCCCCCTGCCCTTTGAAGCTTGGGCTCTCCAGTGTTGCTGATAAGGGAGAAGAATGAGGACAGTCACAGCTGTATTCTCTCTTCAGTGAGAGTCCCCATGCCCTAGACTTACTCTGAGGAGATATTGATGCCCTCTTTATGCAAAGTGTCCAAGTGACAGTTCTCAGATGAACGCCCTGCTGAGCTGTGTGGAGAGCCTGTGGAGTCCCACCACCTGATACTTCTCTGTTGCAGAAAGTCCAGTTCTGGCTTGACTCCTTCCAAGGGTCTGCTCTTGCTGTAGTCCTCCCACCTGCAGGCAGCACTTGTATTTGTTTTTTTTCCTTCTTCACTTGGTTTCTTTCCTCTCTGCCAACTTTTTAAATAACTGTCACGCTGCTTTAATTGGAAATTGTTAGAAGTCGACAGCATTCAGATCAGCTAAGCTAAAGCAAAAAGTAGTACATTATTTTAGTCTTTTGCTTAGTGGGTTGTGATACTAAAAAATGCTAAGAGACATTTTCCTTGGTTTTGTCCCTATTTCCTATATGTTACCAACTTTTGAAGGAGTTTCAAATCAGTGAAATATAGACTGTAAATATTTATTTTTCTACAGTCATCACTTTCACTAGGGTTTTGATTTATTTTTCTTTTCTGTTCTTTAATGAAATCTTGGGCAGATTCCAAATATGATCCAGATTCTTTGATCATTAAACAGTATACTTTATAATCTAAAGCATAATCTTAGTTTCAAACACATCTATTTCTCTATGTGTCACAAAGGCTTGGGTCCCTCCCCCTGCCCTTTGAAGCTTGGGCTCTCCAGTGTTGCTGATAAGGGAGAAGAATGAGGACAGTCACAGCTGTATTCTCTCTTCAGTGAGAGTCCCCATGTCCTAGACTTACTCTGAGGAGATATTGATGCCCTCTTTATGCAAAGTGTCCAAGTGACAGTTCTCAGATGAACGCCCTGCTGAGCTGTGTGGAGAGCCTGTGGAGTCCCACCACCTGATACTTCTCTGTTGCAGAAAGTCCAGTTCTGGCTTGACTCCTTCCAAGGGTCTGCTCTTGCTGTAGTCCTCCCACCTGCAGGCAGCACTCTTGGATGAAATACCAGCAAGACCATAAAAGCTTTTGTGATATCCACTTGATTTTGGCTGGAGAAGGAAATGGCAACCCACCTCAGTGTTCTTGCCTGGAGAATCCCAGGGATGAGGGAGCCTGGTGGGCTCTCGTCTATGGGGTCGCACAGAGTCGGGCATGACTGAAGTGACTTAGCAGCAGCAGCAGCTTAACTTTGGCAGAGAAACTCATGCATTCCTTCCCGTACACATGGCGGAGTATGAACAGCCCTCCCATCATCCTTTCTCTGTCCCTACTACCTCTCTTCACATCTCCTCATCCGTGCTCAGAGAAGTATAGGGTTTGCAGGCTAAGCAGACATCCAGGTGGGGAGTGAAATGTTTATTCTGCTGATTTCCGGCAGTATTATACTCTTTGCTCTACAAGTCATTTTCTTTGCAGTCTCCTGTTTTGAGATAAAAATGAAGCATACTCCTCCTCTTTCTTTCTCATCAACTGAGTAGTGAGTTAAGCGATACATCCTTCAGGAAGCACCTTGCACAACTTTCTCTATAAACCTGATGACTCTCTGTTCCAGTCTCCTTCAGCTCTTACAAAGAAAGCTATAGTCGGGGTGAGAAAGTTTCTTTAACTCTTAGCAAACTGTGATAAAAGTGCCTCCTCTTCTCTCAGTTCTGGTCAGTAATCGGTAGTTTGTGGAGTATTGTTTTTAGCTTTGAGCCACACTGATAATTCTGGGGCAAGAAGAAAAAAAAATCACTCCATATCCTTTTATATATCTAATCTGTGCTAAGAAGCTTAATAGAAAACTAAAAAGCAATCAGAAAATGCCTTCACTCTCTTCCATCTGGCTTTATTCTTTACATAACAAAGGGGAACTGGAAAGATAGGTAAAAACTAAAAGATAGTTTAAACAATTTTCTTGTTTAAAATTGCATCTGGGTAGCTGAAGGATTAGGGAATATGGACTTTTCTCCCTGAATATGGGATTCTTTCCTATCACCTTGTTCTATAAATTTCAAAGTCTAGCTTTAGCACAGTAAATACATATCGATATACTTTTTTTTTTCTGGTTCATATTCTTTGTGTTTTGTAGTCAGTGATTGTTGGAGGGATATGGGTAGACTCATTCCATTTTTAGGGAGGAAATTTTTAATAGCCAACCAAATATATTTTTGGTTCAATTTCCTTGTCATCAAATTCAGTAGAAACCCCTTTAAATTTTGGCAACAAATAAAAATGAATGAACAAATGAATGTAGTTTCCACATTCTCCCCAGTTAAGAATATCAAAAGCAGATAGTTGGGAGAAAGCACCCATGCTAACTTGAGATGAAACATGATAAAGTATGGGGAAATAGCTATTAGATTGATAGGCAGCAGTATCTGATGAAAGGGCAATCACATTTTGTTCTTCAAAGAGTTTTATATTTTACTTTGGTTCTACAATATATGTGTCACTTTCATAATTATTAAGAGTATTAAATGATATGTTTTTGAAGACTGAAAGGTCACAAGCATATAAAGGCTTATATACTGAAAAAAGAAGAGACACCATACTGTTAACCCTGATGAGTTAGTAGAAGCCATACAAGTACTTTTCCTTTTTTCAACTTTTAATTTTTTTTTCAATTAAATGAACACACAGGTCTTTTCTAATAAGGAAATCAATTGCTATTAAAATTAGTTTTGTTTTTTTAGTAGTTCTTAAAGTTGACTAAAAGTGTAGTCACACTTTATGTCTCTGCTGAGGAAGCATTCATCAGCTTCAGTCACATACTGGAATAAAATATTGTCAGTATCAGGTAGTCTACAGAGTCCTGGGGAAGACAAATTGAACACCATAGGTTTTTAATACTAAAGCAAGTACATTAGAAAGGATGCAACAGTAATCCTCCAAATAAAACAAGTAAATCAAAGGTTCTTAAAGCAGATTTTCTGATAATTTAAAATAAATTCTAGAAATAAAAATTATAACCACTGCTAAGTCACTTCAGTCGTGTCCGACTCTGGGACCCCGCAGATGTCAGCCCATCAGGCTCCGCTGTCCCTGGGATTCTCCAGGCAAGAATACTGGAGTAGGTTGCCATTTCCTTCTCCAATGGACGAAAGTGAAAAGTGAAAGTGAAATCCTTCAGTTGAATCCAACACTTAGCGACCCCGTTAACCGCAGCCTACCAGGCTCCTCCATCCATGGGATTTTCCAGGTAAGAGTACTGGAGAGGGGTGCCATTGCCACTCAATACCTTTTCAGTGTCCTCTAGGATGATCTCTGAAATATCTGAGCCTTTATGCTCCATGTGGTTGATTACCTTTCCACCTAAACAATTTCTTGATAAAATAAACTTAAAGCAAGATATTATTTTAATTCCTTTTATAATTCTTAAGTCCTCATTGTTGTTGCATGCATTCTGATTTTTAATATTTTAATAGACTAGTTAAGGCACATAAAAAAAATCTACTAATTCATGCAATCCATTTCCTACCATAAGAAAAATTAAGTTTCAAATACATTTCCTATTTCCAGTTCCTCATATAAGGAATGTGGAAATTGTCACTCCATCCAAACAACAATCAAGAAGCTTCAGTTTGGTTGCTCAGTCGTGTCCGACTGCAACCCCATGAATCGCAGCATGCCAGGCCTCCCTGTCCATCACTAACTCCCGGAGTTCATTCAGACTCACTTCCATTGAGTCAGTGACGCCATCCAGCCATCTCATCCTCTGTCGTCCCCTTCTCCTCCTGCCCCCAATCCCTCCCAGCATCAGAGTCTTTTCCAATGAGTCAACTCTTTGAATGAGGTGGCCAAAGTACTGGAGTTTCAGCTTCAGCATCATTCCCTCCAAAGAAATCCCAGGGCTGATCTCCTTCAGAATGGACCAGTTGGATCTCCTTGCAGTCCAAGGCAGTCTCAAGAGGTTTCTCCAAGCACCACCTCTTCGGCACTCAGCTTTCTTCACAGTCAAACTCTCACATCCATACATGACTACTGGAAAAACTATAGCCTTGACTAGACGGAGCTTTGTTGGCAAAGTAATGTCTCTGCTTTTGAATATGCTATCTAGGTTGGTCATAACTTTTCTTCCAAGGAGTAAGCGTCTTTTAATTTCATGGCTGCAGTCACCATCTGCAGTGATTTTGGAGCCCCCCCAAATAAAGTCTGACACTGTTTCCACTATTTCCCTATTTATTTTCCATGAAGTGATGGGACCAGATGCCATGATCTTCGTTTTCTGAATGTTGAGCTTTAAGCCAACTTTTTCACTCTCCTCTTTCACTTTCATCAAGAAGCTTTTTAGTTCCTCTTCACTTTCTGCCATAAGGGTAGTGTCATCTAACAGGTTGAAAGAAACCAATTCTTCTAATTACATTAGAGAGAATCAGCCTTCTGTATTTGAGGTTTGCATCTGTAGATTTAAACAATTTTGAATCAATGTATGCCAACTCGCTTAAGTCATGTCTAGTTCTTTTTGACCCCTTGGACTGTATCCCTACAGGCTCCTCTGTCTATGGAATTCTCCAGGCAAGAATACTGGAGTGGGTTGCTATGCCTTCCTCTAGGGAAACTTCCTGACCCAGGAATAGAACCTGTGTTTTCTGAGGCTCCTGCTTTGCAGGAAGATTCTTTACCACTGAACTACCTGTATATACTATTGAGTTAAAAAAAAAAAAATTCTTGGATAAGTGGACCCACGCACTTCACACCCATGTTCTTCAAGGATCAAGTGTATATATATCTTGTCTTTATACTGTCTTATTATCTTATCTGTGTTATTCCTCATACTGTTTTAATATTTTCAATTTTTTGTATCTTTTCCCCTCAATTCTCATATTTTATGCTGTTCTTATTTATTTATTATTTTCGTCCCTTGCTTTATCTAATTATATGTTAAATCTACATATTCAGCTCCTAATTTTAGTTGCTATGTAATTTAGGTCTAGATTTCCTTTTGACCCTATTTTCATAGATTCCAGGTTTTTGAATTTGTCTATCTTCTCATCTCTTTTCTTTAGATTATTAAGAACAATTATATCTGATTTCTTATACCCCCAGTGTCTGAATAAACTATAATCAGTTATTGTCATATTTTTCTTTTGATTCTCTCTACTCATATGTCTTGGAGAAGGCAATGGTACCCCACTCCAGTACTCTTGCCTGGAAAATCCCATGGATGGAGGAGTCTGGTAGGCTGCAGTTCATGGAGTAACTAAGACTTGGACACGACTGAGCAACTTCACTTTGACTTTTCACTTTCATGTATTGGGGAAGGAAATGGCAACCCACTCCAGTATTCTTGCCTGGAGAATCCCAGGGACGGGGGAGCCTGCTGGGCTGTCTATGGGGTTGCACAGAGTTGGATATGACTGAGGCGACTTAGTAGTAGCAGCAGCAACTCATATGTCTAGCAATTTTTAATCAATATAGTCATAGTTTAAGAAAAAAGTAATCCCTGGGTATAGTTTTCTTCATTAAGAGAAGGTTAACATTTGCTTCTGGTGGGCAGAGAAAACTTTTATTTTCTTAATTTAGTTAAAAAGTGAATAGATTCAAGCTGAGTTTCAGAACTTTTTAAACCTTTTCTATTTACAATAAGTCCTAGAAAGTTAGAGAGTCTCAACCTTGGTGGGTCCTAAGCCCTAATTTTTCTCTTTAATGGATTTTAGGAAGGCTGTATGAATGGTTTATTTTTTCTTCCAGCTACCTGCAAATTTCCATTTATGTGCTCAATCTCTATTACCCTTCTGATTCTTCATGTAGCTCAGGGCAAACACTGCCCCAAACTGCTAGGATAATAGGAATGCATTTCCAGTTCTTAGAGATCTTGGTGTGCTAAATTTTAGTGACTTAGTAGCTCTCCAATGACTTCAAAGCAACTTATTTTCCATATTATCAGTTTTTACTAAATTCTCTCAGCAAGATATTTATCTGATATAACTTAATCCTTTATAATGAAACTAGAGTTTCTCTTACTTTTTTCCCTCTAACATCCAAAAAGTCACTCTGGATATTGTCTTCATTGGCACATTCACTGGGGAAAATGAGTGAGCCAGTATCTCACAACATCAAAACTGAGAAAAGGTTCTTGAGAACAGGGGTTGCATCTTATTTATCATTGAGCATAGTATTTCTGACATTTCAAATGGTGCACAAAAGACATTTGGTTATTTGATTGAATTAAATTTCAGTGTTCAAACAAAAACCTTCATCTTGTTTGCAAAGAGGATTAAGATCGTCTTAGCCTTTTCACTGTATCCTCTCTGAAGTATTATACTAACAATTGTCTATCAACATTTTTAATAGATAGTGGGACTTGCCACCCTAGCAACTTTTGTACTGCACTCTTTTTTCAGTCTTAATCTAGCAAAGCCTCCCAAAATGACTTTATTTATTTAAGACTGGTTTTCTCGTATGAAACTCACTTTCATAGTAAACTAAAATAATCAAATTTCACTTAGTCCACAGATAAATATCAGACCAATTTTGATATTTTTCATAATATTTGAAACAAATAGAAGCTAACCTTCTACAATTGCAATAGAGGTGGAGACCCTTAACCTTTTAGCAACAATACTTTGGCCACCTGATGCGAAGAGCTGACTCATTGGAAAAGACTGATACTGGGAAAGATTAAGGGCAGGAGGAGGAAGGGATGATAGAGAGTGACATGGTTGGGTGGCATCACTGACTCAATGGACATGAATTTGAGCAAACTCTGGGATACAATAAAGAACAGGAAGCCTGGCATGCGGAAGTCCATGGGGTCACAAAGAGTCAAACATGAATTAGAAACTGAACAACAATTTGTCCAGGACAGAACATACCTTTCTCCTAAATGTAGTCTCATGTGCTTTGTCACCAGCGATGGATTAATTCTTCAAAGAAAAGAAAAAAAAAAAAAAGCAGTCACAATTTTTTTTAAAGGAAATATAAAAAACAGAAGGTAAAAAAGAGTATTTTTTGTTGTTGTTCAAATAGTTAATATCAGTTCAGTTCAGTTCAGTCCAGTCGCTCAGTTGTGTCCAACTCTGTGTGACCCCATGAATCGCAGCACGCCAGGCCTCCCTGTCCATCACCATCTCTCGGAGTTCACTCAGACTCATGTCCATCGAGTCCGTGATGCCATCCAGCCATCTCATCCTCTGTCGTCCCCTTCTCCTCCTGCCCCCAATCCCTCCCAGCATCAGAGTCTTTTCCAATGAGTCAGCTCTTCGCATCGGGTGGCCAAAGTACCAGAGCTTCAGCTTCAGCATCATTCCTTCCAAAGAAACCCCGGGGCTGATCTCCTTCACAATGGACTGGTTGAATCTCCTTGCAGTCCAAGGCAGTCTCAAGAGTCTTCTCCAACACTGCAGTTCAAAAGCATCAATTCTTCGGCGCTCAGCCTTCTTCACAGTCCAGCTCTCACATCCATACATGACCACAGGAAAAACCATAGCCTTGACTAGACAGACCTTAGTCGGCAAAGTAATGTCTCTGCTTTTGAATATGCTATCTAGATTGGTCATAACTTTTCTTCCAAGAAGTAAGAGTCTTTTAATTTCATGGCAGCACTCACCATCCGCAGTGATTTTGGAGCCCCCCAAAATAAAGTCTGACACTCTTTCCACTGTTTCCCTATTTATTTCCCATGAAGTGATGCGACCGGATGCCATGATCTTCGTTTTCTGAATGTTGAGCTTTAAGCCAACTTAGAGGTACAAATGATGTTACATTTGTAACAGGTAAATGATAAAGTTGAAGGGTTAGAATTATATTCTAAACTACGTCAGTCTTATTTCCTATGGGCATGTTAGCATGAAAACTTTTTTTTCAGCCAAAATATTAGAGCTATAATGTTCACTTATATAATACATGAAGTGAAAGAAATAAAGATAGAAGTGGTCAGCTTAATCTTCCTGTCTTTAAAAATCAAGTAAAATATGATGTACTTAATATCCATTAGTTACTATATGCCAGCATCTTCATTGATGACACTAATAAAATTCAGGAAAGTGTCTTTTATCAATGTGCAAATGTCATATAGGAACTAAAATTTCTTTTTTAAAGTCTTTGTAACAGGTACAAGACTTTGCCTGAGGGCACTGTTTGCAGAATGAGAAACATTAAAATAGTCTGAAGCGGAAAAAGAAAAAAAGATCTTTCTCATCCTGTCCACATTCCTACTTTTAAAAAATAATATCTGAGAATCACTTCATTATTTTTAGTTATAATTAGTGTATTTCTTAAATTTCAGTATGAATGAAGAAAATGTAGTTAGGTTCAAATGTCATAGTGATATAAAAAAAATCTATATTTTCAAGGGAAAATAGAAAATATATAGTGCTAAAAGAGACCTGAGACAACATTCTCCCCTCTTCCATTGACCATAAGCTTACTAATCCCAACCTGACTTATTTCATGATTAAAAATATTAGTCCTTCAGGTTAAAATCTGTTATCTAATTCTCATCTTTTTTATCCCTTTGGGTTTTGAATCCTACTTTTCTGACTGTGGTCCCACTATCCCATTGTACTTTT
The DNA here is from genome assembly GCA_006408675.1 of Madoqua kirkii. NCBI lineage: Eukaryota > Metazoa > Chordata > Mammalia > Artiodactyla > Bovidae > Madoqua > Madoqua kirkii. The sequence continues at coordinate 10,151 of SJYC01001139.1, forward strand.
TTGGAAATCTTGTTTTATGGCAAAGAGACTCCCACAGAGTCTTAAAGTATTAATGAAGCTATTAGCTCATGATTTTGACTGAAACTTGGATTTCCCTTGAAGATACTGATTTCTGGCAGAATTCTTGACAGCATCACTTAATCCTAACAAAGACAGC
>SJYC01001140.1:0-12378 GCA_006408675.1 Madoqua kirkii
CTACCTCTTCTTAATATATTTTGCTCCTATTAGGTCCATACCATTTCTGTCCTTCATTAAGCCCATCTTTGCATGAAATGTTCCCTTGGTATTATTTGAAACAAATCTAATGATGCAATTACAGATCTGTGGTTTGTTTATTTTTATGGTAAACAGCAATTTGCAGTAGAAGATTTGTTCAAATATATAAAAATTTATACTAGATTTTCAAGGCGTATTTGTAAGGGATGTCAAAATCTGTGAAAATACATGTTTATATATTTGTATAATGTCTATTGTAGAACATGTAATGGGAAATTTCTAGTGACCTAAAAATCAAGCAACCTAGTAGCAGTCATAGCTTGATTTCTTAAATGTATGTTTTAAATGGTAAAATGATTTGAAATGAGTTTTTAACATTCTGGCTGTATAGCAAATCTCTTGTCTTCAGGTAAAAACTTTTATGTTGTCTCTTGGGAAAAAAAGACAAACATCTCTTAGAAATAGGATGACTGACTCTTCACAGAATTTCATTAGAATTCACTTTGGATCATTTTTAATCCCATAGGGATTGCACAATTTTCAGTAAATTTACAAAGGGACAGAATCGTGTGGGACAAATTCAAAAGGCAGTTATACAGTATTCAGAACCAAAGTCCTTCTGGTTTCAGATTTAGATTAGTTTTTAATACCTACATCTGTATAGCATTGCATAATATTTAAGCAATTTTACAAACATTAATTCACTAACCTCAATCATCAGCCTGTTTTGAAAATGTGTTTATAAAGTGATTTGGGGATGACTGAGGGCCATTTTACTTGTTCCATGTTTCATGATTTGTTTGCTTCTCAGTCTCCTTCCTGGCTCTTTTCCCTTCTTTCTTTCCTTCTCTTCAGTTTTTATTTCTTCAATTATTCATTGAACACATATAGTGTATTGGTAGCTGTGTTTAATGTGAAGAAGAGCTATGATTCCTAGGTAATATCATAAAATACTATGACCTTATTGAGGATACATTGAAAAACATGAGAAGATAAATAATAGAATGATGGAAATAGTCAAAATATCAATTTAGTGACACTTTCCAAATATAAACAGAAAGCATGTATGCTTGGGTATAGCCACGACATTTTATTATTTAAAGCATAATTCTATTACATGCAAGGGAGTTTAAGAAATAGATCATAATGGGCTGAGTTTAAAACTTTTCTTTAAGAGAATGTACTTTGTCAAAGTTTGGAGGTAGAAATAGCTTGAATTAGATAAAGAAGAATAAAATGGTCCTTCCAAGAAAAGAAGCCATATGGTAGATGAAATCACAGGCTGAAATGAGAAAAATGTTTAGATGATGATAAATATATTTGCCTGGTTGGAAAACAAGGCTGTGTTGGTTTGTTTAGTAAACTGTATGGGAGACAAGCCTGGAAAGAGTAGGCTCTTTGCATCAGGTAGCTAAAGTATTGGAGTTTCAGTTTCAGCATCAGTCCTTCCAATGAATATTCAAGACTGATTTCCTTTAGTGTTGACTGCTTTGGTCTCCTTTCAGCCCAACGGACTCTCAAGAGTCTTCTCCAACACCACAATTCAAAAGCATCAATTCTTTGGCACTGAGCTTTCTTTATGGTCCAGTTCTCACATCCATACATCACTACTGGAGAAACTATAGCTTTGACTGCACAAATATTGTTGGCAAAGTAATGTCTCTGCTTTTTAATATGCTGTCTAGTTTTGTCATAGCTTTTCTTCCAAGGAGCAAGCATCTTTTAATTTCATGGCTGCAATCACCATCTGTAGTGATTTTGGAGCCCGAGAAAATAAAGTCTGCAACTGTTTCCATTGTTTCCCCATCTACTTGCCATGAAGTGATGGCACTAGATCCATGATTTTTGTTATTTGAATGTTGAGCTTTAAGTCAACTTTTTCACTCTCCTTTCAATTTCATTAAGAGGCTCTTTAGTTCTTCAATTTCTACCATGAGTGTGGTGTCATCTGCATATCTGAGGTTATTAATATTTCTCCCAGCAATCTTGATTCCAGCTGGTGCTTCACCCAGCCCAACATTTTGCCTAATGTACTCTGCACATAAGTTAAATAAGCAAAGTGACAAATATACAGCCTTGGCATACCCCTTTCCCAATTTGGAACTAATCCATTGTTCCACATCTGGTTCTAACTTGCTTCTTAACCTGCATACATGTTTTTCAGGAGAAAGGTAAGATGTTCTGGTATTCCCATTTAAGAATTTTCCAGTTTGTTGTGATCCACACAAAGACTTTAGCATAGTCAATGATGCAGAATTTTTTTGGGAATTCTCTTGATTTTTCTGTGATCCAATGGATGTTGGCAATTTGATCTTTGGTTCCTCTGTCTTTTCTAAATCCAGCTAGTACATTAGGAATTTCTTTGTTTATGTAATCTTGAAGCTTAGCTTGGAGAATTTTGAGCATTTGTTTGCTAGTGTGTGAGATGAGGGCAATATAATAACTGCTTATTATGTTTGTTTCTGTCATATATCAACATGAATCAGCCGTAGGCCTACATATGCCCCCTCCCCCATGAACCTCCCTCCCACCTCCTACCCCATCCCACCCCTCTAGGTTGTCAGAGTACCAGGTTTGAGATACCTGAATCATACAGCAAATTCCCACTGGTTATCTGTTATACATACAGGAATGTATATTTTTCAGTGTTACTCTTTCAATTCATCTCTCCCTCTAACTCTATGTTTAACATATTAAGGAAATGCCAAACTGTTTTCCAACATTGCTGCATCTTTTCACAGTGTATGAGAGTTTTAATTTCTTTCATCAAAACTTGTTATTTCAAACCTTTTTATTATTATTATATATAATATATTCTAGTGGCTGAACAGTGGCATTCCATTGTGGTGTTTTGATTTGCATTTCCCTAACGACTAATGAATTACATTTCCAACAAAGGTCTGTCTAGTCAAAGCTATGGTTTTTCCAGTAGTTATGTATGGATGTGAGAGTTGGACTATAAAGAAAGCTGAGTGCCGAAGAATTGATGTTTTTGAAGTGCTGTGTTGGATAAGACTCTTGAGAATCCTTTGTACAGCAAGGAGATCCAACCAGTTCATCCTAAAGGAAATCAGTCCTGTGTGTTCATTGGAAGGACTGATGCTAAAGCTGAAACTCCAATACTTTGGCCACCTGAAACAAAGAACTGACTCTTTTGAAAGGACCCTGATGCTGGGAAAGATTGAAGGCAGGAGGAGAGGGCAACGACAGAGGATGAGATGGTTGAATGGTATCATCGACTCAATGGACGTGAGTTTGAGTAAACTCTGGGAGTTGGTGGTGGACAGGGAAGTCTGGAATGCTGCAGTCCGTGGGGTCACAAAGAATTGGACATGACAGCTACTGAACTGAACTGAACTGAATGAGTAACGATGGGCTTTTCTGGTGGCTCGATGGTAAAGAATCTGCCTGTCACTGTAGGAGATGCAGATTCAATCCCTGTGGCAGGCAGATCCCCTGGCAGAGGAAATGGCAACCCACTCCAGTATTCTTGCCTTGGGAATCCCAGGGACAGAGCTGCCTAGTGGGCTACAATCCATGGGATTGCAGAAGAGCTGGGCATGACTTAGCTACTAAATAACAACAACAAAGGACCAGTGATATTGAGCATATTTCCATGTGTTCATTGCCATTTGTGTATCTTCTTTGGAGAAATATCTATTCCAATCCTTAACTAATTTTAAAAGAATTACTTGGCTTATAATCATTGTGCTGTATATTACATATATTTTGGACATCAGTTCCTTATCAGATATATGAGTTGAAAACATTTATCACATTTCATGTAGCAGTTTTAGATTTATCCATGCAGATATGAATGGATATACACAAACATATTTGCCTCTAACTGTTGAATGACATCTCATGATAGTCTTCTATCACATTTTATCTATTTGATTCTCTTGTGATAGACACCTAGAACTTATTACTGTCATAAATAATGATGCAATAAACATCTTTACAAAATTTTGTTATGTATATCTTAGTGATATGTGTCCAAAATGAAAATTGCCAATATAGTTGCTTTCTGAATAGTTTCCACGATGGAAATGCCTGCCTAGACTCTCACTAGTAGTGTGTGAAGGGACCTATATTATGTGTTCTATATCCATACCAAAAATCAAAATTATACATCTTTCTATTTTTCCTTATACAATGATAACTTGCTGTTGGAATTTGTAGTTTTTTTTAATTTCCTCTCTTGATTTTGTAGTTTCAAAAATGTAGTAAGCTTCCTAAAATTACTGTGTTCATTTACAAAATAAAGCAAATAATATCTCTTTTATAAGGTATAAGAAATAAATGAAATTATGCATAATGCCCTTTTCAGTGCTGGGCACACAGTAAGCATTCAAAACTATCAGGTCTTGTTGTTTTTTAGCATTACTGTGTTGAAAAACATAAGGAACTTTGAAAATAGTGCTGGCTTGAAAAGAATAAAAATAGAATATTAGTTTCTCAGAAAATGGTAGATGTTGCTCCTTTTCTGGTGTTCTAGCCTTCAAGTGTGTCTTTTCCACTGACTTGATTTTATTTCTTTTCTCCAGTGTTTCTGACTTTTATTCTGACAAAATAGATCCTTCCTGCTTTGCAACAGTGCCATCAGAGATGGTCTAAGGCACTGTTGACAGCCTCTCCACCAAGACTGAATCCCAGAACCAACCTCAGTGAAATTAAAAGTTTGCACCTTGAGCACAGTGGAAAATAGTCTTAGAGTGAAGACTCTTGAACAATGTTGTCTGAGTTCAGATCTCAACACTATCATCTAGTAACTGTGCTATCTTCAGTAAACATTGACTGCTTTGAGCTTCAGATTACTCATTGTAAATTGGAGATCATAATAGTGCTGTTAGTGCAGACCTCAAACAGTGTCCATAAGGATGAAAAGTAAACACTTACTCCCTGCCAAAAGTAAACAAGTCCCACTTATACTTCTGATGCTGCTACTAATGATAATGATTATTATAGGGGGCATTTTAAGTAACCAATAATTGACTGAGAGCAGCTTGTATTCATAATACACATCAGATACTATGCATATGATGATTTCCACTTGTATCTAGATAGCCATTATTTAGCTTTAGGTTACAGCAGCTAGTGCTGAAGTCAAGTCAGTATTGCTCTTACTTCCACAGTCAATCAAGTACAATTTTACCTTGGAGCTTTAGCATGGAGCTATACCTTGGAAGATGCAAGTGAGAATCTTTCTTTTCACCTTGTTAATAGTCATTCTCAATCCTAGCACATTCATCAGCTTTATGTATCAACCACACTCAGTACTCCACATTAGGCAATACTATGCAAAATACAGTATATATGTGGCAACTTAAATAAGTGTCTTTAGAGAGTAAGAGATGATTAGGAATGTGATTTGCAAGCCAACTTTCAGTTTAAACGAAAGGGGAGGAAAAAGCAGAAGAGTAAAGGAAGAAACTCAGCTTGCCCAACCACATATAGACTCAGTAAATGTGGAAAGCCAGTTTAAAAACTTAATAATATTGATCTCCTAAGGGGTTTTTTTGTAGCTGATTTAATTAATGTTTATTAACCACTGTCCACCAAATGTTTGTCTAACACCTTAGAAGTCTATCTCAGTAGCTATAATCTCTGCTAGTGCTAAAAAATGCTTCCCTATCATTCCTGCTCCAGTGGAATTTAATTTGTATCTACTTCCCTAATGTTCAAACAATGAGCTAAAAAGTGAAATATTCATCAATCAATTGGGTTTTTTTCCCATAAGATTAAACAAATTACCTAATACTATCTTCTTTACTATGTTGAATTAAAAAAAAATAGTCTTGTAAAAATAGTATCAGTACATCTTTGATGAAAAGAGAACAAAACATGCTTTAATCAGCTTGTGATGAGTTTTAAACACTTTATTATGAATCTGCAAAAAAAAATGAGTCTGCAAGATAATCTATACAGAAATAAAGATTAGAGGTGATTGACTACCTTTAGAGAAAGTGAGAGCAAATACTTGATAAAAAGCCTTATAAAGATTAACTTTTAGCCTGAAAGTGTCTTTGTAATTATTAAACTTGCTTAGATTCATAGAGAGAAAAGGAAGAGGAAAAACAGGAGGGAGAAGAAGACAATGAGAGAAAGAAAAGGAATGGAAGAGAGAGAGGAAAGGAATAATTCTATGCTTAGTACTCAGTTCACCTTCTGCTGCAGTCTAAGCAGTAGAAAGTCTTTGATGGCATCTATGGTTTTCCATCAAATTACACCAACATTCAGAATGTTTGTCAGGTGAAGTAAAGATCAAGGAACAGTGTTAGAAAGAAAAAGTGACAGTTAAAGTAATAAACTAATATTCATTGATTACCATGTGTCAGATATGGAACAAAGCATTTTTTCATCTGTTGACTAACTAGCCTCCTGCCATTCCTCCATGCTCACTCATAAGTTAGATATTAGTATTCAACTTTCAAAAATAAAAATAAATAAATGAAAGCAGGGCTAGGATATCTTATTTGGTGTCATATATTTTGAAGGTAGAGTTTTCTGAAACTGAAACCATATCTGTCTGATTCTGAAACTTTCTTTACATCACATCTTGCTGAAGAGAGAAACGAGAAATGATTATCAGTAAATCCAGGAGTGGAGGCAGGAATTGTGCTCATGGAGAAGCATAAAGGGCAAGTTGTTTGTGATACTCTATTTTTATGTATTTCTCTGTTCAAGGAATAAAGACAGGTATCAGTTTTATATTCATGTAATTCAACTATACGTATGCTTTGTTTTTCTGTACTTGTGTTCCATCATTAAAGGAAAAAAAATACTTGGAGACCAAAAAAAAAAAAAAAAGTCAGCTGCTCTGCCAGTTTACTAATGATTTTTTAATGGTCAGAATGCTGCTGCTGCTGCTGCTAGTCACTTTAGTCATGTCTGACTCTATGCAACATGTGACCCCATAGACGGCAGCCCACCAGGCTTCGTCATCCCTGGGATTATCCAGGCAAGAACACTGGAGTGGGTTGCCAGTTCCTTCCAATGCATGAAAGTGAAAAGTGAAACTGAAGCTGCTCAATCGTGTCCGACCCTCAGTGACCCCATGGACTACAGCCTTCCAGGCTCCTCCATCCATAGGATTTTCCAGGCAAGAGTACTGGAGTGGGGTGCCATTGCCTTCTCCAATGGTCAGATTAATCTGCGCCTTATCCAGTGGTAATTTCAGCTCTTAAGGAGAAATTCCAAGTTTCCTGGCCAGTTTTGACTCCAGAATTGAAATGACTGATTAACCTGATTTGACCTTAATTTTTTTTTTTAATTGAAGGTTAGTTGCTTTAAAATATTCCATTGGTTTCTGCCATACATCAATAGGAATCGGCCACAGGTATTCATATTTCCCCTCACTCCTGAACTTGCCTCCCATCTCACATCTCATCACAGCCCTCTAGTAGTCAAAGAGCACTGGGTTGAGCTCCCTGTGTCAGAGCAAATTCTCACTTGCTATCCATTTTACATATAGTAATGTATGTTTCCACACTATTCTCTCAATTCAGACCATTCTCTCTTTCCTCTACTGTTTCCACAAGTCTGTTCTCTATGTCTGCATCTCCATTGTTGCCCTGCAAATGGGTTCATCAATGCCATCTTTCTAGATTCCATACTCATGTATTAATATACAGTATTTGTCTTTCTCTTTCTGACTTAATTCTCTCTGCATAATAGGCTCTAGGTTCATCCACCTCATTAGGACTGATTTAAATGCATTCCTTTTTATAGCTGAGTAATATTCCGTTGTATATATATATATACCACAGTTTCTGTATCCATTCATCTGCCAATGGATTTCCCCCAAAAAATATACAGATAGCCAACAAACACATGAAAAGATGCTTGACATGGTTTATTATTACAGAAAACTAAATCTAAACTACAATGAGTCATCACCTCACCCCAATCAGAATGGCCATCATTAAAAAATCTGCAAACAATAAATGCTGGAGAGGATGTAGAGTAAAGGGAACCATCTTGCACTGTTGGTGGGAGTGTATATTGATACAGCCACTATAGAGAATAGTATGGAGATTCTTTAAAAATACAGAAATAGAACTACCATAAGACTGAGCAATCCCACAACTGGGCATATATCCTGAAAAACCATAACTGAAAGAGACACATGTACTCCAGTGTTCAGTGATTTGACCTTTAAAATAGCTAAAATGATTGGTCTGTGATGTAATGGCAATAATAACAATGAATTAAATTTGAGTTGATAGACCAGATTAACTGCTTAGGGATTCCCTTTTTAGGTTATGTGTATACATTCTTTGGAGTTCAGCTAAGTTATATGGCAGTGTGTACAGGAGTCACCAAAAGTTATAGCCCTCTTTCTTCATTTGCTAATTCACTCATTTACTCAGTTTGGCAACCTCTATTACAGGCATATGGTAGTCAATGTTAGATGAGCCAGATAAAGTCTTTTCGCTAATGGAGTTCACATCTACTAAAAGATACAAAAAATAAAATTCATGATCTCAGCACAGTGCCATAAATATCGATAGAGTTATACAGAAAACAATATGAAGAATTTTATAACTTTGGGAAGTGTCATAAAATATTTCAATAGGAAAAATCCTTGATTGAAATACCAAGGGATACTTTATGCAGAAGAATTCTGGGGGAAGACTGAAAAGGCATCCAGGAAAAAAAAAGTATAGCATTTTTAGTAAATGACATACAGTTTGATAGGTTTGGAGGTTGCTGGATAGTGAAAGAGAAAGGTAATAGACAATAGATAGTAATGAGAAACCATGAAATGGTAAATAATATGTGGGTAAATTATTTATGAAAATTAGAAAAATAAATATTAATATATGCTACTTTTGCTTTTCTTACTTTTTAAAATGTAAACACAAATACTTTTATTGACTCACCTAACATAAACATGTTTTTTCAACTTTTAAGTGATCTTATGTGATCAAGAATATGATTTGGTGACTATTGTTTCTGCTCAGACATTGATTTTATAAGAAAGGACCTCAAAATGAATTAATAGAGTTTCAAATTAAGAAAATAACTTGATTCAGCAATATTTAGAAGATTTCCCCCTGATTTACAGTTTTTTTAATAGGTATTTGGGAATATAGACCCATTGGCTTTTGAAACTGTCTTGAGTAAAAAAAGAAATCTTAAGTGAGCATTATTTTATTACCAGGAAAAGCTAAATGTGTTTAATTTTGCATGATCAAAGATATTATTAAATAAAGATACTTTACACAAATGTGTTCAAAACTAAGGCAGGCATAAAAGATGCAATTGTTTGAGAAAATGAATATGCAGTCTTAAAAATTAATGTAGCACATTACTGCTTATCTTTGTTCACCAAAACATTCTCAATATCCTTTGCTTTATATGAATTCTCAATTGTCTGTATATAAGATGTCATTTTTTAAAATTGTTCAATTTTCTACTGCATAAAAAGATTTTGGCTACTACCAATGTGGGTCCTTAGATGTAAAATGTCCTGCTGCTGCTAAGTTGCACAGTCGTTTCCAACTCTGTGCGACCCCATAGACAGCAGCCCACCAGGCTCTGCCGTCCTTGAGGTTCTCCAGGCAAGAACACTGGAGTGGGTTGTCATTTCCTTCTCCAATGCATGAAAGTGAAAAGTGAAAGTGAAGTCACTCAGTCGTGTCTGACTCTTAGTGACCCCATGGACTGCAGCCTTCCAGGCTCCTCTGTCCACGGGATTTTCCAAGCAAGAATACTAAAGTGGGTTGCCAATGCCTTCTTCAGGTAAAATGTCCTAGAAGGAACTTGAATGCCATTACCCACGTTTGGAAAGATCACATGTAGATGTATAAAATCTGTGACTGGTAATTTCAGTTGCTTAGAGATAAAGCCTAGGAGTTTCTGAGGTTTCAGTTTCAGTTATCTGAGTTCTACTAATAATTCGAAAACAGGATTCATTTTCCAAGTCAGTCATTCTATGAATGGGTGTTTGGTCAGTATGGATCTTGGGTGGAATCTGGATGTGTCAGTATAAAGACATAGCTGCTATCAGAAAACAATCCAATATATGATTTCTTCTGAGGGCATATAAAGAAGAAGAGCTCCATAAGAAATACTGAGCATATTATAGTGATATCATAATCAACTTCATTATATTTAGGGTTAAACCCAAGGTTCAGCATTAGAGTTTAAGAAATTAAAACTTTCTGAGCCAAAAGTTTATAATTCTTGTGAGAAAAGGGATTGTGTATCTGCAAGGTCATCCTCCCCAATTTTTTTAATCTTTATTCATTTATCTCTCTTCTTTTCAATGTTCAAGATTTTAGCCACTAAATCATATCGTTGGTGGTATACTTAAACTGATAGCTTCCTCTTTCCCCCAAATCTGCATTTCCCTCAAAGGGACAAAGGTAGATTTGTTCTTGGGAGGAAAAAAGGAAAACAGAGCAGGGGAAGTTAACACTCATGATTGTCTCTAGGGATGGGAGTTGAGGGGGAAGTTTAGGAGTGTGCATATGGCAATATCTTCTTGCTTCCATGAACTATGTTGTGCAAAGCATGTGTATATTGTGAAAAGCATCTATGTATGACTTTATTTTTTGCTTATCTAAAAGAACATTGTTCTTTCATCCATGTGAATGTAACAAAATAAAAGTGTGGCACATGTAGAGTTGTTTTGGAAAATATACTAATTTAGTAGATTTGAGTCTTGCTCAAGCTTCTTGATAATGTATACTTTTCTCTTTCTATATAAATTTGATTAGGTTTAACTTTCTAACTCCAAGGGGAAAATGAAGTGAACAGTCTGAGATGGAGCACACTATGCTGCATTTTTTGTGTTTGAGTCTGTGCATTTTAGAGTCCAAAGAGTTTGAGATTTTTCATAGTTTAAGACCAATAATGTTACAAACCACCTTTTATTATAAAGTAATTTTTAAACTTATTCTACTTAACTATGGTAGTATTTACTCCATAATTTTTTTGTAATTTTTGGCATTTAATTAGGGATATTTTCCTAAATTTGTAATCTGGCTTGTTGAGAATATGAGTCTGAATTTCTGCTTGCCTTAGCCTGTCTATTGTAAGAATAAGTGAGTAGGCAGATAGAGGTCTTTGACTTGCCTGAAACCTACCAATTAATAGGATTTAAGAGAAAATATGGACATAATTGAAAATTGGTAAGGGTGGAGGGGCCTTAAAGGCTGGACATGTTAGAAGCAGAGAGAAGGGACTGCAGATTAGACTCACTGTATGCTTATGTTGAGTGAGAGACTTATTCTCATTCCATCAAGTATTTTATGAAATTGTTTTATAAGGATTTTCCCATTAAAAACTATATGTCCATGCTGCTGTTGCTACTGCTAAGTCGCTTCAGTCATGTCTGACTCTGTGCAACCCCAGAGATGGCAGCCCACTAGGCTCCTCTGTCCCTGGGATTCTCCAGGCAAGAATACTGGAGTGGGTTGCCATTTACATTGATCTTAATTGTATAGAATTTTATAATAGTCTTTATAAACGTATCTTTGGCAGCTTTAGAAAATTTAACCAATTTCACTGTTTTACTGAAAAAATAATCTTTATTTACAAGAATATTACAAAGTGAAATTCTAGTTTAGGGAAAGTCTAGTTTAGTCTATTTTCAAACTAAGTTGGATAGATATGAATATGTTGTCAAAAGGACAGTGTTTTATACTTGACTATTGTGAAATAGAAAAATTGACCAGTTGCATGAAAAGATGAAGAGCTCTACAGATTGAAGATGAAAATGAATGAATTATATAGAACAGAGAAGAGATATGGATATAATAGCTCTGGAAAAATATTGGACATATGGTGAAGTGAGCTATTTCAAATCCTGAAAGATGATGCTGTGAAAGTGCTGCACTTAATATGCCAGCAAATTTGGAAAACTCACCAGTGGCCACAGGACTGGGAAAGGTCAGTTTTCATTCCAATCTCAAAGAAAGGCAATGCCAGAGAACACTCGAACTACCGCACAATTGCACTTATCTCACATGCTAGTAAAGTAATGCTCTAAATTCTCCAAGCCAGGCTTCAGCAATACGTGAATTGTGAACTTCCTGATGTTCAAGCTGGTTTTAGAAAAGGCAGAGGAACCAGAGATCAAATTGCCAACATCTGCTGGATCATGGAAAAAGCAAGAGAGTTCCAGAAATACATCTATTTCTGCTTTATTGAACATGCCAAAGCCTTTGACTGTGTGGATCACAATAAACTGTGGAAAATTCTGAGAGAGATGTGAATACCAGAACACCTGACCTGCCTCTTGAGAAATCTGTATGCAGGTCAGGAAGCAACAGTTAGAACTGGACATGGAACAACAGACTGGTTCCAAATAGGAAAAGGAGTATGTCAAGGCTGTATATTGTCACC
>SJYC01001141.1:0-10139 GCA_006408675.1 Madoqua kirkii
TCTTGAGAAATCTGTATGCAGGTCAGGAAGCAACAGTTAGAACTGGACATGGCACCACAGACTGGTTCCAAATAGAAGAAGTACGTCAAGGCTGTATATTGTCACCTTGCTTATTTAACTTATATGCATGAGAAACGCTGGACTGGAAGAAACACAAGCTGGAATCAAGAATGCCAGGAGAAATATCAATAATCTCAGATATGCAGATGACACCACCTTTATGGCAGAAAGTGAAGGGGAACTAAAAAGCCACTTGATGAAAGTGAAAGAGGAGAGTGAAAAAGTTGGCCTAAAGCTCAACATTCAGAAAACGAAGATCATGGCATCTGGTCCCATCACTCCATGGGAAATAGATGGAGAAACAGTGGAAACAGTGTCAGACTTTATTTTTTTGGTCTCCAAAATCACTGCAGATGGTGAATGCAGCCATGAAATCAAAAGATGCTTACTGTTGGAAGAAAAGTTGTGACCAATCTAGATAGCATATTCAAAAGCAGAGACATTACTTTGCCAACTAAGGTCCATCTAGTCAAGGCTATGGTTTTTCCAGTAGTCATGTGTGGATGTCATAGTTGGACTGTGAAGAAAGCTGAACGCCGAAGAATTGATGCTTTTGAACTGTGGTGTTAAAGAAGACTCTTGGAAGTCCCTTGGACTGCCAGGAGATCCAAACAGTCCATTCTGAAGGAGATCAGCCCTGGGATTTCTTTGGAAGGAATGATACTAAAGCTGAAACTCCAGTACTTTGGCCACCTCATGAGAAAAGTTAACTCATTGGAAAAGACTCTGATGCTGGGAGGGATTGGGGGCAGGAGGAGAAGCGGACGACTGAGGATGAGACGGCTGGATGGTATCACTGACTCAATGGACGCGAGTCTGAGTGAACTCCGGGAGTTGGTAATGGACAGGGAGGCCTGGCGTGCTGCGATTCATGGGGTCGCAGAGAACCAGACACAACTGAGCGACTGAACTGAACTGAACTGATGGTGAAGTGAAATTCACAATATTACCCACTCTTATGAGAAACACTAATGTATGTCCAGTTATACACATACACACAAACGTATATTATATATATATATATCCCAAGTCTCACCTGGAGAATTAGCAAAGAGTTTGCAACTGAGCACAGAACTGACATTTTTGTCTAATAGATTTTAGTTCCTGGAAGGCTCAGAACTTCTGACACTTAAGTCTATTCTCTTTCAGGTCATGGATTACTTCTGTACTGTGTTTTCAGCTGCTATTTTGAAAGTTGAACTAATAGGTCATTAGACAGCTATAATTGCTATTTTTACACTAGGGTGAAATCATACTGTCTATGATTTTACCCACTTGTTCTAATTTATTGGCAAGACACAGAATAGCTTTCCTTTCTCTCAATAGACTACCCCTCAAATCAAGACCTGTAGTTATTAAGTTTTTGAAGTTTGACTTTCTTTGTTTTAATATGACAAAGCACTTTAAACCACTTATTAGTGTGTTTCTATTGCCACCTAGATGTTCTCTGATCTTCAAAGCTTCCTCTCAAAATGTGCCACTGAGAAATGAAGACACTATTCCAGATGACATCTGAGAAGGGTAGTCAAAAATATAAGTGTATTTTTAGTCAAGCCATCATGCCATAGATGTATTTCAAACTTGTGGCTGACTAAAACTGCTCTAATATATCTCACATTAACTTTGGCTAAACTAAGCCTAAATTGATGCCATGTTTGCAAAATTAGTTTTTTTTGAACTTGAAATTAAAGTGTGCCTTAATTTTCACTAAATTTTATCTTTTGAACTTTAGCCCCTGTTTTTATATTCTAAGGAAATTTAGTCTTAATTCAGGTATTCTAATGATTCCTCTTAATATTGTCTTCTAAAACTTTGTATATTATACATTCCATGTCATTTTTATGTCTTCAACAGTGTGGAGGACTGCTTAGTGTGGAAATCAATCTATTGATTGAAATTTTGGGTACATAAGCATTGAGTCAGTTATCAAATCCCATCTAACTTTTCACTTTGTCCATATAGATATAATTATAAACTGATAACTCCATGGCTCAGCAGGTAAAGAATCCACTTGAAGTCCAGGAGACACAGGAGACAAGAGTTCCTGGTTTGGGAAGATCCCCAGAGAAGGAAATGGCAACCCACTCCAGTATTCTTGCCTGGAAAATCCCATGGACAGAGAAGCCTGATTGTAGAGGGCCACAGTCCAATGGTCACAAAGAGTTAAACATGATGAAATATGAAGAACAATGAACTACACATAAACTGACAAAAGTTTTACTGAACTCAAGATGGTGCATTTTTCTAAAATAATAGATCATATTAGAGTATGAGTGAGTGAGTGAAAGTTTCTCAGTTGTGTCTGACTCTTTTTGTGATCCCATGGAATTATCCAGGCCAGAATACTGGAGTGGGTTGCCATTTCCTTCTCAAATATTACAGGATATTCAGTTTTTAATAGAACTTTTTTTAAAGGTTCATGTTAACAGTAAATTAGCAATCTATTTATTTTATCCATGCTTACAAATAATCTTTTGAAAACCTTCAGACTCTCTCAAACTTGAAAATCCTACATCCCAGTAATCTAATATGTCTGACTCTATAACCCTGAAACTAGTTCAGGTTTTCAGAAAGCTGCCACAAGAACTTGGTTCAAAACTATAACCAGAATGGGTATGCTCTATAGCAATTTGTTTGAATTAAATCCAGATAGTCATTTGGGCAAGAATCCCTCAGAAGAAATGGAATAGCCATCATGGTCAACAAAAGAGTCTGAAATGCAGTACTTGGATGCAACCTCAAAAATGACAGAATGATCTCTGTTCATTTCCAAGGCAAACCATTCAATATCACAGCTATACAAGTCTATGCCCCAACCAGTAATGCTGAACAAGCTGAAGTTGAACGGTTATATGAAGACCTACAAGACCATTTAGAACTAACCCCCCAAAAAGATGCCCTTTTCATTATAGGGGACTGGAATGCAAAAGTAGGAAGTCAAGAAACACCTGGAGTAATAGAAAAATTTGGCCTTGGAATGTGGAATGAAACAGGGCAAAGACTAATAGAGTTTTGCCAAGAAAATGCACTGGTCATAGCAAACACCCACTTCCAATAACACAAGAGTAAATTCTACACATGGACATCAACAGATGGTCCACACTGAAATCTGACTGATTATGTTCTTTGTGGCCAAAGATGGAGAAACTCTATACAGTCAGCAAAAACAAGATCAGGAGCTGACTGTGGCTCAGATCATGAACTAACTCCTTATTTCCATATTTAGAAGTAAACTGAAGAAAATAGGATAAACCACTAGTCCATTCAGATATGAACTAAGTCAAATCCCTTATGATTATACAGTGGAAGTGAGAAATAGATTTAAGGGCCTAGATTTGATAGATAGAGTGCCTGATGAACTATGGAATGAGGTTCATGACATTGTACAGGAGACAGGGAACAAGACCATCCCTATGGAAAAGAAATGCAAAAAAGCAAAATGGCTGTCTGGGGAGGCCTTACAAATAGCTGTGAAAAGAAGAGAGGCAAAAAGCAAAGGAGAAAAGGAAAGATATAAGCATCTGAATGCAGCATTCCAGAGAATAGCAAGAAGAGATAAGAAAGCCTTCTTCAGCGATCAATGCAAAGAAATAGAGGAAAACAACAGAATGGGAGACTAGAGATCTCTTCAGGAAACTTAGAGATACCAAGTGAACATTTCATGCAAAGATGGGCTTGATAAAGGATAGAAATGGTCTGGACCTAATAGAAGCAGAAGATATTAGGAAGAGGTGGAAAGAATACACAGAAGAACTGTACAAAAATATCTTTATGACCCAGATAATCATGATGGTGTGATCAGCAATCTAGAGCCAGACATCCTGGAATGTGAAGTCAAGTGGGTCTTGGAAAGCATCGCTAAGAACAAAGCTAATGGAGATAATGGAATTCCAGTTGAGTTGTTTCAAATCCTGGAAGATGATGCTATGAAAGTGGTGTACACAATATGCCAGCAAATTTGGAAAACTCACCAGTGGCCACGGGACTGGGAAAGGTCAGTTTTCATTCCAATCGCAAAGAAAGGCAATGTCAAAGAATGCTCAAACTACCACACAACTGCACTCACCTCACATGCTAGTAAAGTCATGCTGAAAATTCTCCAAGCCAGGCTTCAGCAATACGTGAACCTGAAAAGTTATGACCAACCTAGATAGCATATTCAGAAGCAGAGACATTACTTTGCCAACTAAGGTCTGTCTAGTCAAGGCTATGGTTTTTCCTGTGGTCATGTATGGATGTGAGAGTTGGACTGTGAAGAAGGCTGAGCACCGATGAATTGATGCTTTTTAACTGTGGTTTTGGAGAAGACTCTTGAGAGTCCCTTGGACTACAAGGAGATCCAACCATTCCATTCTGAAGGAGATCAGCCCTGGGATTTCTTTGAAAGGAATGAGGCTAAAGCTGAAACTCCAGTACTTTTTCCATCTCATGAGAAGAGTTGACTTGTTGGAAAAGATTCTGATGCTAGAAGGGATTGGAGGCAGGATGAGAAGGAAGATTTACTCAAAGAGATTATTTATAAATGTAACCTCAGGGGGACCAATGTGGATAGTAAAGCCTACCTGTTTACCAGATCTGCCTTGAGATGACAAGGGTATTGATTCCTTACCATGATTCAATAGGAAACTAGAATATGCAGGAACATGATGATATGGTCCATACTGGCCTGGAAGCACTGTAGGACAGAGAGAACGGTGAGTAAGAGAGAGGAAGGAACTGGAGATAAAGCAAAAACATTCAGCATCATTTATTGGCCTATAAAAGATCAAACTAACAGATAGATATGGCAATAGATATTAAAATACTTCATGTTGTGTGCTCCTATCTCTTCTGTGAGGCCTGTAACAATCTTGTTAGTTTATATCTTCTCAGTGGTACGTCATGTCCTTCTTACTGGATTTTCTTCCTTAGTTTACTCATACCTGGTAGTTTCAGCTATTTTAGTTACTCTTTAGCAGTCGTGGACCTGAGGCTTAGCATACCCACAGCTTAAGTGACAGAGTCAGGGATCCAACTGAGACATCTCCAATTGCAAACTTTATCATTTTACTAATGTAATAAGCTCTTTGGAATTCAATGTTTCATTTGTGAGATGAGGAGGATTAAGGAACAGAGATGTATCTAAAATTCATTCAACATTTAGCATTTAACTCAACTTTATTCTAAATATTAATGACACTGTAAGCCATTAAAGAACTACTTATAAACTTGTATCTATAGAAAGACCTACTTGCAGTTCTGTTGTTCAGTTGCTAAGTCACGTCTGACTCTTTGTGACTTCATGGACTGCAGCACACCAGGTTTCCCTGTCCTTCACTGTCTGTCAGAGTTTGCTCAAATTGGTGTCCATTGAGTTGACTATTTGGGAGCAATTTTATTTTTCCTTTGAAGGTTTATAGAATTTCAAGAATACATAGGTTTTTATTTTTTTCTGAAGATACCAAGTATTTTAAACATCAAGCAGAGATTGCAAAGGATTCCACACTGAGGCACACCTTCAAAACAATTTAGCCACTTTGAAATGTAAATGCAATAAGCAAAGGCAACACTGACACTGTTACTATACTCTACCGGAGCCCTAAGTGGGTGCAAATGAGTTCTCTTTGTGATAAGAACCTGCACCTATTGGATAGTGGTGTTTGGAAGTAGCCTGCCAGCAAATCCTAAAATAGCTGGAATGAGAAGAATATATTAAATTGTGAAGGGAGATTGAAGTGATGTCTACCCGTTGATGCACATTTATAGTCGTGGGTGTAAGTCTGTATAACCTAAGGGGTTCTCATTATTTTTGTTTAATGATATCACTTCTCTACTTTTGCCATGTCAATCAAGACCTATACTAACAGAATTCTTTGATATAGTATTCCCATGTCACAGTCTGTTGTTGAGAGGGAAACTCTCAATATGATCTGAGACTGTATTTCTAGTATTCCTACAGATAAATGATTATTTTACTACTTATCTTTTTCTAGACAATAGGTTTTGAGTTTCTTATAAGTCAACCAGCTTTTAAGTATTAGTCCCAAATAAAATATTAAAATTAAATCTGAATTTACTCTGTTGTGTATATGTAAAGAGCTCTCACTTAGGAGCTAATGAACTTTAGCACCACTCTAATTTTCATTTGGAAAGGGAAGATGTGTTTGTACTGCAGCAAGTTTTATCAGAGTAAGACTTGGTAATATTTTAAATGAGAGCTTGAGTTAGAATTTCTATAATAAAACATCATTCCTTAAGTAATTATCTGGCATAGAAAGGTCTTGAAACACTTTCAAATAACATGTAAAATCAATTTCTGAAATTGAATTTGTCATAGTTGTTAAATGTAAATAATACTAAAATATATTCAGAACTGAGGGCTTCCTTGATAGTTCAGTTGGTAAAGAATCCGCCTGCAGTTTAGGAGATGTGGCTTCAATCTCTGGGTTGGGAAAATCCCCTGGAGAAGGCAAAGGCTACCTATTCCAGTATCTTGGCCTGAAAAATTCCCTGGACTGTGTAGTCCATGGGGTTGCAAAGAGTCGGACATGGTGCCACAGCTACTACAGATGATTTGGAATAAATATTTATTAAGAAGTACCAAGATTATTCTGAGTTAGTAATCAAAGTACTTAGGCTGAGTAGAGGTTCTAACCAACAAGAAGTGATTTTGACTATTAACAGCTCATAGTTCCCCTGGAGAAGGCAAAGGCTACCTATTCCAGTATCTTGGCCTAAAAATTCCCTGGACTGTGTAGTCCATGGGGTTGCAAAGAGTCGGACATGGTGCCACAGCTACTACAGATGATTTGGAATAAATATTTATTAAGAAGTACCAAGATTATTCTGAGTTAGTAATCAGAGTACTTAGGCTGAGTAGAGGTTCTAACCAACAAGAAGTGATTTTGACTATTAACAGCTCATAGGACTGAAAAGGAGAGTGCCACATGTTTATAAGCCTTGGTGGTAGCTATCAATACATTTTCTATTTTTGCAGATGAAGAACTAAAACTTCAAAAGATAAAATAATTTTTCCAAAGTCTCCAGCCAATATAAGATCAAAACCTTGTCTATTGAACCTAAATTGAGCTAACTATTGAACCTGTACTCTAACCACTACAAAGATATTGTCAAACTCTGTATAGGGTTTGGCAAGTGTGAAACAATGTGTATTGGACATCTTGTCTTGGACTTGCCTATAATATCAACATATCCTAGAAAGTTTAGGCATGACTTCAGTATTTGTAATCTAACACTTTAATTTTCAAAATAAGAAGTCAAAATCTAAAGAAAAGCAGTAATACTCTTTTAACAGAATGATTCAGTCTCTTGTTGACAAATCTAATTTTATATGTTAAATATCTGAAATATCTTCTTCTCTATTAATGTTGAGCTTGTTGATAAAAACACTAGGTGATGAAAACAGTATCTCAAGATAATTGATTGCCTACAAGATATTCACCATTTCAAATGTATAGATAAACCAATTTATAGAATAACTGAAATATCTTTTTCTTTGGTAAACTTAATCCCATAGGTAGTTCAGTTGCTCAATTGTGTCCAACTTTTTGTGACCCCATGGACTTCAGTACACCAGGCTTCCCTGTCCATGACCATTTACCAGAGCTTACTCAAACTCACATCCATTGAGTCAGTGACTCCATCCAACCACCACATCCTCTGTCATCCCCTTCTCCTTCTGTCCCCAATTCCTCCCAGCATCAGAGTCTTTTCCAATGAGTCAACTCTTCGCATGAGTATCTCTGGTTTCTCTGCCTTTTCTAAAACCAGCTTGAACATCAGGAATTTCACGGTTCATGCATTGCTGAAGCCTTGCTTGGAGGAGACATAGCATAGCCTCACTTTATTCTTTTTTTTTATTATATTATCTATACTTTCAGTCTACATTTACATTGTTAAAAATAAGACAACAGGCCCCAAAAGGAGTCAATTATGCTAGGTCCCACATCACCAAAGACTTAATTATTGTTTCTGCCTTTCTTAGAAATAGAATCTTACATTGGTCTGTCAGAAATTGCCTGATCAGCCTACATAGGTGAGTTTCCTTGTAGACCTTGGCAATTCTCTCAAGGAACGTAACCTTGCAATGCATGCTAAATTACTCAGTCATGTCCAATGTCAATTATGCTAGGTCCCACATCACCAAAGACTTAATTATTGTTTCTGCCTTTCTTAGAAATAGAATCTTACATTGGTCTGTCAGAAATTGCCTGATCAGCCTACATAGGTGAGTTTCCTTGTAGACCTTGGCAATTCTCTCAAGGAACGTAACCTTGCAATGCATGCTAAATTACTCAGTCATGTCCAACTCTTTGCGACCCCATAGACTGCAGACTGCCAGACTCCTCTGTCCATGAAATTTTCCAGGCAAGAATATTGGAATGGGTTTCCATTTCCTTCTCCAGGGGATCTTCCTGACCCAGGGATCAAGCCTGTGTCTCTTTTATTGGCAGGCAAATTCTTTACCAGTGCACCCACCTGGGAAACCAAACTTGCGATGACCAACCTGCTTTTTTGCCTTCTATAATTCTTTGCTTCTGTTCCATTTTGCTTATAAAAATCTTTCATTTTGTACAGCTCTTTAGGGTCCTTTCTATCTGCTTAGATGGCATATTGCACAATTCTTGAAAAGCTGAATAGAACCAAAAAGATCTTTAAAATTTACTCAGTTGAATTATTTTTTTTATAAAAAACATTAAAAGTCTATATTTTTTGATTTAAAAACTCAGGCTATTCCTTTTGCAAATCTAAACAGCTTTATTCCGTGATAAATCTTCACCTGATTACTTTCCTTTTGTGTTTCCTGTGCCTGAGTTGAAATAATGAGATGTTAGTAAATAGCTGAACATTATTCCTTTAAACATCAGTTTAAAATAAATGGCCATCTAGGGATAAAGTTGGCAACCCACTCCAGTATTCTTGCCTAGAGAATCCTGTGGACAGAGGACCCTGGTGGTCTACAGTCCAGAGGGTCTCACAGAGTCGGACACGACCGAAGCAACTTAGCATGCATGCATGCATTGGAGAAGGAAATGGTAATCCACTCCAGTATTCTTGCTTGGAGAATCCCAGGGATGGAGGAGCCTGATGCGCTGCTGTCTATGGGGTCGCACAGAGTTGGACACAACTGAAATGACTTAGCAGCAGCATCAGCAGCAGCAGGATAAGATAGGCAAATCTACCCTCTTGAGTTAACTTGTCTGGTTTGAGGAGTCAAAGCATTTATGCAGTTGTGATAAGCTTCAAATTTTGGCCTGTGCTGACTACCTAGGCTGTTGAGCACAGTATTAGTGAGCCAAATAAAAATTTTTGAATTAAAAACAACAAAATTCTAATGCCACTTAGCCATTTTTTTCTTTTATGCCATTTGCTGTCCCTTGATTTCTCTTTTTGACACCTCTCCTCTTTTCCCCATAAATACAAGATTCCCCCAACGATTCACCCCGTAAATACATCTACAGGCAAACAGAAACAAAAAACGTTTTCTTTATGAATATACATTAAAATAGAGTGAAGCACTTCTTCCTACATATTTGACTGCCAGTATTCATTGTCTAGTAGAATACTGGATTATTTTCTTCAAGGCTCCCTGTTCAAAAATCAATGTTCTGCTAAACTGAGTGGACTGACACTATTGTGAGGCTTGCTAGACCAACAGACAACTGGATTGCCCTTAGATTTGAAATCCAAGGCTGCTCCTGATTATGGTGAGGGGTAAATAAGGAAGAAAAAAAAAATACAATTATATATGTTTCATTTACAGCCATGAGGACTTTCATGAAATTTTTTTGAAAGAGGAAATATAGCTCAAGCTCAATAGGATATTAATTCAAATAAAGGGATTAAAACTATCTTTTAATTAGTTTTAGGGATGGATGAACTTGGCCATATTTGGGGTTTACTGAGTATCTCAAATGTTTTCCCAAATGTCTGGAGTTTAGAAAATAACATCTTCCTCAGCTACCTTTGTTTTAAAGATCTTGTGTAATTTATGGTAAAGCCAAATGAAAATATTTTAATTTCATTTGCAACTAAGAAAACATTTGCTTTTTATGCTTTTTCTTATTAATGTTTGAAAT
>SJYC01001145.1:0-18387 GCA_006408675.1 Madoqua kirkii
AGCCCATCTTTGCATGAAATGTTCCCTTGGTATCTCTTATTTTCTTGTAGAGATTTCTAGTCCTTCCCATTCTGCTGTTTTCCTCTATTTCTTTGCACTGATTGCTGAGGAAGGCTTTCTTATCTCTTCTTGCTATTGTTTGGAACTCTGCATTCAAATGAGTATAATTTTCCTTTTTTCCTTTGCTTTTTGCTTCTCTTCTTTTCACAACAATTTGGAAGGCCTCCTCAGACAGCCATTTTGCTTTTTTGCATTTCTTTTTCTCAGGGATGGTCTTGCTCCCTGTCTCCTGTACAATGTCATGAACCTCCATCCATAGTTCATCGGGCAATCTGTCTATCAAATCGAGTCCCTTATGTCTATTTCTCACTTCCACTGTATAATCCTTAGGGATTTGATTTGGGTCATACCTGAATGGTCTAGTTGTTTTCCCTACTTTCTTCAGTTGAAGTCTGAATTTAGCAATAATTAGTTCATTTAAAGTCAAAAAAAGAAGTCAATTGGAAACAGCATTAAAAGTCAAAAAATCTTTATAGACACTCTCAAATTTCTGGTTATAACAGATTCTCTCTCAATATATGAATGAAGGAACAAACATGAGCAGTTAATAGCTTGATGGGAGGCAAGGTTGCACTAACATCTACTTAAGTATGTTTTTAGCTGAGAAGCAAGAAGCAATAAAAAGAAAAAAATTAGAGACATAGGAACAGAAAAATTTGATAGACCATGGAGCCAAAGAGTGAAGGAAATGTTGCTTTAGTGAGTGTGGAGAAAAGCCTATGCTTCAAAGATGATGGTTTCTTTACTTCTAAGGCAAAAAGAAAAGAACTGAGACCCTTTACTTACAGTGGGAAGGATAGAATTTGAAGAATATTGCTATTCAATTTCTCCATGCTCATGATATAATAAAAAGCTAGATCATTTGCTCAAGGCAATGGGTTGGTGTTGATCAAAGAAACTTTAAGAGAATGGTAAAAAATTTGAAATAACTGTGATAAATATACATCATGGCTCACAGAAATGACCCAAACTCCAAAGAATTACTATCAAATGACTTTAAAGACACAAAGAAGTATAGAAAGCCTAAATTGGTATCAGCAATTGCTGTTGGTTCCTCTGAGTAATTTATCTAGCAGTATTTGATGACAAGAATAAGAAAAGCAAAAGTAACAACCAAACAAACATAAAACAGGAGTTGATCTGACCCAGAGCATTACTAGTTGATGGAGTAGTGACAGATCAAGGGAGTAAGGTAGTGCTTTTGATAGATGCCAGAACACGCGAACCCAAAGAATAATACTGTATGTGTGTGCGTAGTCAGTTGTGTCCAACTCTTTTGCAACCCCATGGACTGTAGCCTGCAAGGCTTCTCTGTTCATGGGATTTTTAAGGCAAGAATACTGTAATGAGTTGCCATTTCCTCCTCCAAGGGATCTTCTGGCCCAGGAATCAAACCCGTCTCCTGCACCCCCCACATTGCAGGCAGATTCTTTATCACTGAGCTACTTGTGGAATATCAATTTTAGAAACTCAAAAATTGGGAGATTTTAAAGAAGCCCAATAGTAAGTTTTGTGAGAATATAAGTGAGAGTGAGGAGGAAGTAGAGAAATTTGGATTTAGAAAGCAGGAAATTTCCAAATTGAAATTGGAGAGATGAAAATCAGCATAATCCCAAAGTGAGAGGAGCCATTGATGGCAGCATTTTTAGTTTTCAAATTAATCTAATCAAGTCCAATCTTTGCCTAGAAAACAATTTTTTTTTTCCCATCAAGAAATTCGGCTTAAAAAAAAAGAGAGAGAGAGACAGAGAACAGTGGTACCAACAACAGGAGCAGGCAGCACTCTGTCCAGGCAGTGATTCAGTGAATCATCACCATCACTGTGAATGTCATTCTTTATCTTTGTAAATCACTTCACTTAATTCTAATGACATTTCTGTTATGTTGGTAGGCATTATTACTACTTACAGATAAGAAAAAAAGAAGTAAAGTTATTGGACCTGGAATTGATCAGTATTAAAGGCAGAACTTGAATTCCAGGCTTTTGGATAAAAGTACTGTGTTCCTTACATTTTTTTATATTTACACCATAGTTATATCTTTAAGCTATAGTGTTGTTTCCCTAGTCTCCAACTTGAAAACTTCAGTCAGCAAAATTTAACCCGCTATTTCAAAGCAGAGAGACAATATTTTCAGAGTATTTAGAGGTAAATTGATAATATACATAAAACACTTGATTTTTTACAAGCCCATTAAATCCTTAAGAGTTAGGGTGTGTCCCTCTGTGATCAGAGAAATTATGTGGCCTGAGCACTGAGGAAATGAGTTTGTTAATCCCTGCAGAAAAGATATTAGATCCTTTTGGGGTAACCTTATTTATTGTATTTTAGCCCAGGGTGAGTTATTGTGCTTGCCTGCAGAAGTGTAATGGGAAAGGAAAGACTCAGAAAAAGCAGCAGCTGAGCAGTAGAATCATATATGGGCAAATTCCTGTGGCAAACTGTTTCTTTTGTATAAAGCAATAGAGAGAAATCAAATTTCAGCTATATATTCCTTGTTAAAACAGACAAAGTACACTAGATTTTAAGCTAGTGCCAATGCAGAGATCTTTACAAAGCTGCATTTCCAAATATGGGCAATTGTATGTCAGTCACAAAAAGTCCTAAGAGGCTTAGGAACTTCAGCTTCCTCTTCAATGACAGTAATAACTTAAGAACCCATCTTTATCTATGCAGATCCCAAAGAAGCTCAATTTATCACAGATGATTTTCTTCCTAAAACCTGTTTTCTTGCTGTTCAGAGGGAAGTTTTCTTTTGATTTTACCACTGAGTTTATCTGCAGACCCAGTTGCTGTAATGATGTTAAATATTTGGAGAGACAGTATTCACTTTCTAGAAGCAGACATGGTGTGCATGCTTTTAGTGTATTGTGTGACGGGTGATGATGAGAGCAGGATGCAGAGTTTAGGAACCTCTAGGAGCAAAGGCAAAAGTGTTTAACCTGCTGGAGGGCACTGTTTCAGAGTCCCTGGTAATATGGAGCAAATGATAATCACGAAACCAATATACATGTAAAAGGCATTTGGGAGTGTTTGAAGGAGATTATTAGTAATAATGGCTTACCATTTATCTACAAGAAGGGTGAGGAAGTATCCAGGTTACATAAAATAATAACCTTTTATTATTATTTAAATAAAGAGGGGAGAACTCCTGTATACACACTCTCCTAGTCTTTAACCACTTTTTCTTTGACTTCTTCCCACCATCACAGCTCTGAGGGCAAAATGCTATAGTGTGCAATTATGTTTTTTATTGTTATGCCTCCTAAGAAGACACTCACCCTCGATTTCATAGTGATATTTCAGCGATTCTGTATAGCTTCTTTCTAGACCCTTATTATTAAGCATTTCAACCTCATCAATAATTGATGTTTCCATTTAAGTTGCTGGTTAGAAAATACCTCTAAGATTTTACTTTATTAGATTTTGAGTAAATGTTCTCCAAATATCCTCTGCATTTTGTTAAAAATAAATGTTATATATCTTTTGATAAAACCTTCAGAGTTAAGTGCCTAATAAAATATTACATGACTAAAATGACAATATTTCAGCTTTATGCTGAAGTATGAAGATTTGCCTGCAAAGGTATGAATCACTGGTTTTTCATTTCTTTAATCCTGTATTAATTGGTACTTGAGGCAATAAACCATAACATATAACTCTGGCTTCAGATAAGCTTTAATGAGAGCCTGACCTTTGCTTGGATACTTCTATGACAATGAAAGGGTTCAAGATAACCCTTTGAAGTTCAAATTTATGAGATAAATGTTCTTAGCATTTCCTTATCTTAGCTTGAGCTGATTATTGGGGATATTCTGGGGGATTTATAATTGAGATTTGAAAGAAAGTTATATTCTATTATGTCCAGTTCAGTGGAAGTTTAAATAGCAGTAGTGTAACTTCTTTAGTTCATTATTTTGCACCAGGAAAGGAAGTGAGGTTCAGAGATCAGCAAAAGATACACAACTATCCTAAAATATAGTATGAAAATAAAGGACCACAGATATTTTCACTATATCTTCATAAAACCCTGTTTAGAGAGGACTGGATCTCATTCATATTTTGATGTGCTAGAGATGACACCACTCTTATGGCAGAAAGTAAAGAGGAACTAAAAAGCCGCTTGATGAATGTGAAAGAGGAGAGTGAAAAACTTGGTTTAAAGCTCAAGATTCAGAAAACGACGATCATGGCATCTGGTCCCATCACTTCATGGGAAATAGATGGGGAAACAGTTTCAGACTTCAGTTTTTGGGGGGGTTCAAAAATCACTGCAGATGGTGACTGCAGCCATGAAATTAAAAGATGCTTACTCCTTGGAAGAAAAGGTATGACCAACCTAGATAGCATATTGAAAAGCAGAGACATTACTTTGCCAAAAAAGCTCCGTCTAGTAAAGGCTATGGTTTTTCCTGTGGTCATGTATGGATGTGAGTATTAGACTATGAAGAAAGTTGAGTGCCAAAGAATTGATGCTTTTGAACTGTGGTGTTGGAGAAGACTCTTAAGAGTCCCTTGGACTGCAAGGAGATCCAACTAGTCCATTCTAAAGGAGATCAGCCCTGGGATTTCTTTGGAAGGAATGATGCTAAAGCTGAAACTCCAGTACTTTGGCCACCTCATGAGAAGGATTGACTCATTGGGAAAAACTGTGATGCTGGGAGGGATTAGGGGCAGGAGGAGAAGGGGATGACAGAGGATGAGATGGCTGGATGGCATCACTGACTCGATGAATGTGGGTTTGAGTAAACTCTGGGAGTTGGTGATGGACAGGGAGGCCTGATGTGCCACTGTTCATGGGGACGCAAAGAATTGGACACGACTGAGTGACTGAACTGAACTGAACTGAGTGTGGTGAAGTCAGTACCTCAATTGTACTTTGTGATCACATCATTCAGTTTAAGAACCATAAGGATATTTTATAATTTCAGCATTTTATGGAAGATGCAACTAAAAAAGTGAAGTATAGAAAATTTAGAATGTTTTGATATTTAGTTTTAGAAAAATACTTTGAGAGGGTTCAGGTAGTCTTTTTTCTTTAATGTCCTAAACTTAAATAGAATTGTGGCATCATATTAAGTAAAGTTGGATTTGAGTTGACAGAGATGTAGAGTTTTTGGACAAGCATGGACCCACATAGCCAAAAGAGATCTCATAGATTCAAACACTCGGACAGAATCTCTTGAGAATCCTTATATTGTTTATATACTTCACAGTATTGTCAAGTTTTAACCATTCAGTTCAGTTCAGTTCAGTTCAGTTCAGTCACTCAGTCATGTCTGACTCTTTGTGACCCCATGAATGGTTGGATCTCCTTGCAGTCCAAGGGACTCTCAAGAGTCTTCTCCAACACCACAGTTCAAAAGCATTGATTATTCAGTGCTCAGCCTTCTTCACAGTCCGACTCTCACATCCATACATGACCACAGGAAAAACCATAGCCTTGACTAGATGGACCTTTGTTGACAAAGTAATGTCTCTGCTTTTCAATATGCTACCTAGGTTGGTCATAACTTTTTTTTCCAAGGAGTAAGTGTCTTAATTTCATGGCTGCAGTCACCATCTGCAGTGATTTTGGAGCCCAGAAATGTAAAGTCTGACACTGTTTCCACTGTTTCCCCATCTATTTCCCATGAAGTGATGGGACTGGATGCTATGATCTTCATTTTCTGAATGTTGAGCTTTAAGCCAAATTTTTCACTCTCCTCTTTCACTTTCATCAAGAGGCTTTTTAGTTCCTCTTCACTTTCTGCCAGAGGGTGGTGTCGTCTGCATATCTGAGGGTATTGATATTTCTCCCAGCAATCTTTATTCCAGCTTGTGTTTCTCCCAGCCCAGCGTTTCTCATGGTGTACTCTGCATAGACGTTAAATAAGCAGGGTGACAATATACAGCCTTGACGTACTCCTTTTCCTATTTGGAACCAGTCTGTTGTTCCATGCCCAGTTCTAACTGTTGCTTCCTCACCTGCATATAGATTTTTCAAGAGGCAGGTCAGGTGGTCTGGTATTCCCATCTTTTTCAGAATTTTCCACAGTTTATTGTGATCCACACAGTCTAAGGCTTTGGCATAGTCAATAAAGCAGAAATAGATGTATTTCTGGAACTCTCTTGCTTTTTCCATGATCCAGCAGATGCTGGCAATTTGATCTCTGGTTCCTCTGCCTTTTTCAAAACCAGCTTGACCATCAGGAAGTTCACGATTCACGTGTTGCTCTAGCCTGGCTGGGAGAATTTTGAGCGTGACTTTACTAGCATGTGAGATGAGTGCAACTGTGCGGTAGTTTGAGCTATTAACAGCCCCCTAATCTGTCCCTTCCCTTGACAAATCTGGCATGACTCCTCTAGTTGCTCTTTCTCAGCCAGTATTTTTTCTGAATGAATAAATTAATCTCCCATGAGATTACTTGTCATTCGTTCCCACATCTCAGGCTAACACAACTGTGTAGTAATTGACACTGATGTATGCTATCTATTTCATGATGGAAAACCGGGCTTATTTATTTGTTTTGTGTCCTCCTTGAGTCAAAACCTAAATCAGAATAAGAGGTATAATAAATAGGAAAATAAGCCCATTGCAGATGAAGAGAAGGAATGACAAAAAACTAAAAGATGTCTGCAGTTTTCTGGAAGGTAGCAAGTGTATGTACTGAAAATGAGGTAAGTGGGGAGTTAGTGGCATCTACTAAGGAACCCACTAGTAGAGAACAATTTACCTAGTAGAACCTCACGGGGGTACTAGGATTAGAACCTTTGAGTAAATGATGGCCACTGTAAGAAGTAGGTCAACATATGACAATTTCAGAAGTTAGGAATGCCATATGTTCACTTCTGCCCAGCTGGCACACGTGTACATACTCTCTCTCTCTCTCACACATACACACACAAATACTATCTCTCATATGCAAACACAAAGATATAGCCTGACAGAGAATGCCACACTTGTTCACCTTAAAGTGAAGTTTATTAATCACGTTTCACCCAATACACAGATCCTAGTGAGAATCTCATCTGATGGCAGAGATTCAGCTGTGAAAAGATTTACAGACCCAACAGTGTAAGAAATCCAAAATAGATGCTCAGGTCTTTGGTAATATATATGAACATATAATCAAGGACCTGAAAGCATGTTAGGAAAACCAGCAGCATTTAAGACAATATGCAGATAGCCAGATAAAAACTGACACTGAATGAGATAAATAATTTAAGGAACAGAAAACAATAATGCAATTAATGTATATTTTGCTAAATATAGGCTCAGTGGTAAAGAATCTGCTTGTAATGGGGAGATGCGAGTTTGATCTCTGGGTCAGAAAGATACCCTGAGAAGAGGATACTCACTCCAGTATTCTTTCCAGGAAAATCCTATGGACAGAGAAGTCTGGTGGGTTATAGTCCATGAGGTTACATAAAGTTCAACATGGCTGCAGTGACTCAGCATGAGCATAAATAAGATACTTGATAAATTTTAAAAATGGACAAATTAGTATAAAAATTCAAGGGCAAGAAAGAAAATTAAATATGAAAGAAGTTGATGTAAAAATTAAGCAAAGAACAGAATATGATTGACAATATTAGAGAAGCAGTGTTCTTGGTGGTTTTCAGGGTAATATCCAGGTTAAAACTGCTAATGTTTGAATATGCAATTTTAATTACTGGTTGTATGACATTGAACCAGGAATTAGAAATCTCAGTTTTGCTATATGTAAGAATGCATATACTATTTAATTTATTGTTGTTTTTAACAGTCACAGTAAAGAAAGTGAAAAGCAAACCCAAACTCAGATGAGAAGTGAGACATGTATATAATTAGGATAGAATTAGTACCAAATACGTCCCAGACTTTCTTATGAATCAATATATAAAATAACAATACTAGAAATCACGTTAAAAACTCAAATAGCATTTCAAATAGGATGAAATATGGAATGATATTCAACTTCTCATTAAAGGAATAAAAATAAAAATAACGATGAGATATTTCACAGCATCTATACTGGTTAAAAAAAAAAAAAAGTTTTAAAGTATCAAGTGTTTCCAGGATGTAGAATAGTATGAACTGTTTCATGGCAGTGGTGAATTTTCATTTGATGCAATCATATTTTGAGAATAACTGCTTTCATCTTCCAAGATTGGAGAAGTGCGTATTTTAAAACTGAGCATTTTTGCTACCATGTATATAAATTAATGCTATATTTTTAAACTTTACGTCTCAATTTCAATGATCTTACAAGCATTTTGAAAATAAATAGAACAAAAACAGACTATAACATAATATCTAGTTATTATACACATAATACAATATAATATGGAAATGCTGTTGCTGCTGCTGCTAAGTCACTTTAGTCGTGTGCGATTCTGTGTGACCCCATAGACGGCAGCCAACCAAGCTCCCCCGTCCCTGGGATTCTCCAATGAGAGAATGGAGTGGGTTGCCCTTTCCTTCTCCAATGCATGAAAGTGAAAAGTGAAAGTGAAGTCGCTCAGTCGTGTCTGACTCTTAGCGACCCCATGGACGGCAGCCTTCCAGGCTCCTCTGTCCATGGGATTTTCCAGGCAAGAGTACTGGAGTGGGATGCCATTGCCTTAGAAAATATTAAAATGCCTTTTAAGTAGTAAGGGTAAAGATTATTTGTAGAAACTTGTTTCAGTTTCTTTTGTATGCGTGTCTATACTTTGTCTTTGCTAAAACGTAAACTGTACCTTTTTGTGTATTGTGCTCTAAAGGTGTGAAAACTTCACTCCCTAGGGAAATGGTCCCACGGGTGAATGAAAAGCACAGGCAGAAATGTTCATGGTAGCTTTACTATGAAGAGCAAAACAAACAGCCTGGAAAACACTGAGATGTTCATTGAAAGGAAAAATAGCCAAATAAATGTTTGTATTCTAACACAATGAAATACTATTTGTCAGTGAATGAACAGAAGCTTCACACATCAACAAGGATGAATTTTAGAAACCTAACAGGGAGTCGAAAACACTGTACACATAGTATCATATCATTAACATTACAAAGCTTAACAACCACCAAACCACTGTTACATTATAAGCCCTTGTATACTACTGCATTGCCACATATGTGATTTTCTTATAAAATAAAGAAGTGTTTTGGTGGCTTAATAGTCTTCTTCAGGACTTTTAATTTTATCACAAACTATAATAGTTTTTTATGCCATAGAGTGTCATGAGCCAATCTTCTGGATCTTGAAAAAGAAATATCAAGAAATCTATTTCTTAAAGAGGTAGTTAGGTATCAGAAGAAGATTTGCTTTTTGATGAAGATATAATGTCACCTTAGTTATGATAGCAATGACTTTTATCTAACAATGGAAGTAGAAAGAATTATAAGCACTTTTAGTCAGAAACAAAATACCTTTTAAGAAATGGTGAGGAAAGTAAAAGTATAGAGCATTTTAAAAGCTTAGCAGTGAAAAAAAGAAAAGAATTCCTGAGAATAGAAAAAAAAAAAATACAGTAGCCAAAGAGTAACAATTGATTTAATTGAAATTGGGTTAGTTAACAGCTCTGGCTTCTGGTATTTCTTTAAAAATTGCTCTAAGTTTTATTTTGACTTAATTTTGTAAAGCTTAAGAATTGATAATAATTTTTACAGCCAATCACATGTTTATAGGAAAGTAATAAATAGCGGAGGCTTCCTGGTAGCCCGGCTCAGAGGTTAATGCGTCAGGAAGATCCCCTGGAGAAGGAAATGGTAACCCACTCCAGTAGTCTTGCCTAGAGAATCCCATGGACAGAGAAGCCTGGTAGGCTACAGTCCACGGGGTCGCAAAGAGTCGGACATGACTGAGCGACTTCACTTTCACTTTCACTTCCTGGTAGCCCCCAGTAAAGAATCTGCCCGCAAGCCAGGAGTTCCAGGACCCCTGGATTCAATCCCTGGGTCGGGAAGATCCCCTGGAGGAGGTCATAGCAACCCACTCTAGTATTCCTGCCTAGAGAATTCTATAGACAGAGGAGAATAGAAGGTTATGGTCTACAGGGTGGCAAAGAGTTGGACTCGACTGAAACAACTTGGCATTTACGCACATAATAAATCACTGAATGAAGCACTTATCCCAAACTAAGGAAGGTGAAGTCGCTCAGTCGTGTCCGACTCTTTGTGACTCCATGGACTGTAACCTACTAGGCTTCTCCGTCCATGGGATTCTCCAGGCAAGAATACTGGAGTGGATTGCCATTTCCTTCTCCAGGGGATCTTCCCAACCCAGGGATCGAACCTGGGTCTCCTGCACTGGAGGCAGACGCTTTAACCTCTGAGCCACCAGAAAATCCCTATATCCCAAACTAGGGACAGTTCAAAAAATATTTCCATTCACTTATTCACCTCTTTGAAATTTGGGGTGCATTTTGTCTCTTTCATTGGCCTGGCTTTGAATTTTCCCATAACAATTCAGCAGTTTTTATTGTAGGTATTAACTAACAAAATCCAGCTAGAAGAATAATCTTTAAAATCAGTGGTTTCCGAGATTTTTGATGTGTCACAAACCCATTGAAAAAATTTAATATTCTTTTTATTTCCTGCAGAGATTGTGTTGTGCCATCCTGGGAAGCAAGGCCTCCACTTTATGCTCCAAACTAAATTATGTCTTAATCCCACAGAGCTAGTTTGTGTATCTTTGCCAGCAGTTGTGTTTTTGTTCCAATTAGCAAGATTTCTCAAGAGGTTAATCAATAATCAAGGAGAATCCTACATGCCACACTACTTTCAAAAATAAGATACCAGGGAAAAGACTCCAATCCCAGTCATCTCTAATGTGCTATAAAACCTATCTAGTTCACTCTGAAATCTACCTGTTCCTTTACAGAGTTTGACATCCTTCCAGGCATGCCTGCTAAATTGCTTCCACCGTGTCTAACTACTTGTAACCCTATGAACTGTAGTATTCCGCCAGGCTCCTCTGTCTATGGGATTCTCCAGGCAAGAATACTGGAGTGGGTTGCTATTTCAGATCTTCCCAACCCAGGGATCAAACCCACATTTCTCATGTCTCCTGCACTGGCAGGTGGATTCTTTATCACTAGCGTCATCTGGGAAGCTATCCATGCCTACTCTCAAAGATCTGTCTTATGTTTGCTAGATAATCACAGGAGAAATGAAAATGAGGATCCCGGGTTGCAGAAGTAGCAAATGGCAACATCTTCTGTTCTGTTTTGAATCGCATCTCTATAGTTGCCATATTAAAAGCAGAACTAGAGGCCGTGATAACACAGAACTAGAATAAAAATATGGAGAAGGGAAGAAGTAAATATATTTGTGAGACCTTTATGAGACAGGTAGTCTAGGAGTCAGCAACGATACACTTACTACTGTTTTTATGAAAATGCTCTATTTGTGTCTAGGTGAAGAATTACTCTGAGGTTGGATACTTAAGAAACAACAAAACCAAATAAAACCCACAGCAGTTTAGGTAATATATTATAATTTTAATATTTAAACAATGTAGTAGTGAGCAATCATTAGTGAAGTCTATCTACTAACACCAGAGTTTTCTTTGACTAAATAAAACAATTCACAAATAAGGCTAGAAATATGGGTGAGTACAAAGACAGAAAGATATGTAGCAAGCAATATACAGAGATTCTAATAGGAATTGAGAATTTTTAAAAATGAAACAAATATGGACTTGCTATTAATAGTTCTTGTGAAAGTTGTGAGTAAAATTATTCTTATTTAATAAGGCAAAGAACAGAAGAGTAAGGGGTTTGGGTCTATAATCCTCTTGGATATTTTTGCCAGATGGGATTTGTCCTATGGTCATGCCTGTGGCACCTGCTCCCTCTTCTAAGCAATAAGGGTTTTCACACACTCACTCTCCATCAAGAAAATTAACCACAGTACACATCTTGATGTGGGACAAGCCATCCCTCTCCAATTCTGATCTCTAGACTTAACAAGGTATATGGGCACAACCAAAACTTCTTTCTATGCCTTGTTGAACAAAGAGGCATCAGGTTGGAATTGTAATTTTTTGTAATAGTTGTTTTTATTGAGATATAATTGATGTATAATATTATGTTTCAGGTGTCAACATAGTGATTCACACTTTTTAAAGTTATATTCAATTTATAGTTATTTATAGTTATATTCCATTTATAGTTACAGTATTCTCTATGCTGTACATTATATCCTTGTAGCTTGTTTATTTTATAATAGTAGTTTGTACCTGTTACTCCCCTCCCTCTATAATACCCACCCCTACTGGTAACCAATAGTTTGTTTCCTATATCTGTGAGCTTATTTCTTTTTTGTTATATTTCATTGGTTTGTTTTATTTTTTAGATTCCACATATACATGATGTCATACCATATGTGTCTTTTTCTACTGACTTATTTCATCTACATAACACCCTCCAAGTCCATTCACGTTTCTGCAAGTGACAACTTTTTTTATGGCTGATGCTGCTGCTGCTGCTGCTAAGTCACTTCAGTCGTGTCCAACTCTGTGCGATCCCAGAGACAGCAGCCCACCAGGCTCTCCAGTTCCCCGGATTCTCCAGGCAAGAATACTGGAGTGGGTTGCCATTTCCTTCTCCAATGCGTGAAAGTGAAAAGTCAAAGTGAAGTCACTCAGTCATGTCGACTCTTAGCGACCCCATGGACTTTAGCCTACCAGGCTCCTCTGCCCATGGGATTCTCCAGGCAAGAGTACTGGAGTGGGGTGCCATCACCTTCTCCGTTTTATGGCTGAGTAGTACTCTATTGTGTATCTATACATACACACATGCATTCTATATCTCTCTTCATTCATCTCTTAATGGACATAGATTTCATATCTTGGCAATTGTAAACAATGCAGTGAAACATCAGGATTTATGTATCTTCCCAAACTAATATTTTCTTTTTTTTCTAGATATATAACCAAAATGGAATTGCTTAGTCATATAGTAGTACTACTTTTAGTTTTTTGAGCAACCTCCAGACTATTTTCCACAGTGGTTGCACTAATTTACATTTCCACCAACAGTTCATGGCATTCCATTTTCTCCACATCCTCACCAATTGTTTGAGGTCTTTTTCATGATAGCTATTCCAACATGTGTGAAGTGGTATATCTCATTGTGGTTCTAACTTTCATTTATTTGATGATTAACAGTGTTAAGCATCTTTTCATGTGACAGTGGCCATCTGTATGTCTTCTTTGGAAAAATGTCTATTCAGGTCTTCTGCTCATTTTTAATTTTTTTTTTTTGATGTTGACTTGTATGAACTGTTTATGTGCTTTTTATATTAATCCCTATCAGTCATATCATTTGCAAATATTTTCTTCCATTCAGGAGTTAGCCTTTTTGTTTTATTGATTATTCCTTCTGTAGTGCAAAATCTTTTAAGTTTAATTAAGTCTCACTTGTTTATCTTTGCTTTATTTCCTCTGCTTAAGATAAAAATAATACTGTTACAATTTATGTCAGAGAATGTTCTTCTAAGATAACTCTGTTTTTTGCTAGGAGTTTATAGTTTCTCAAGATTGTTTTCACTATTTGGTGTACTTTGTGTTTCAATGCAGATTTGAAAATTATTTGTTTTAGTTCTGTGAAAAATGCCCTTGTCATTTTGATAGAGATTGCATTGAATCTGTAGACTGCCTTGGGCAACAAAGTAATTTAAGCAATATAATTCTTCTAATCCATAAACAGTATATCTTTTTATTGGCTCATGTTTGTCTTCAATTTCTATCAGTGTCTTATAGTTTTCCAAGAACAGGTCTTTTACCTTCTTAGGTGAGCTTATTCCCAGATATTTTGTTCTTTTTATGTGATTATAAATGGAATTGTTTCCTTAATTTCTCCTTCTGATAGTTTGACCTTCACGCATAGAATACAACAAATATCTGTATATTAATTTTATACCCTGCAACTTTACCAAGTTCAGTGATGAGCTCTTGTAGCTTTTGGAATTGCATTTTTTGTTTTCTTGACAAGTTTTTCTAACAGGTGAGGCTGGTATAAAAATGTACTTACCTTGTAATTGTATTATGTATTATTAATTCATCTTTGGATGGAGAAATAGTTACTGTCAATTTCAGCTCAAATAAATTTTCTTTTTTTTTTCTTTTATACATATCTCACACTTTCTACCTTAGGAATTACTATGAGATAGCCAAAAACACAATGGTGCTAATTTCCAAGTCACATATATTTGCGTATATTAGAATATTTAGAAAACCATTACCTGACCACAAATGTTAGCTTTTTTTTAACTTTAAACATTTGTTTTACCCTGTCCTAGAGAGGATTTTGGAGACGATAATGGCAACCCACTCTTGCCTGGAAAATCCCATGGGTGGAGGAGTCTGATGGGCTACTGTCCATGGTGTTGCTAAGAGTTGGGCATGACTCAGGGACTTCACTTTTACTTTGCACTTTCATGCACTGGAGAAGGAAATGGCAACTCACTTCACTGTTCTTGCCTGGAGAATCCCAGGGATAGAGGAGCCTGGTGGGTTGCCGACTATGGGGTTGCACAGAGTTGGAAGGACTGAAGCGATTTGGCAGCAGCAGCAGCAGCAGCAGCAGCAGAAAGGATTTAGGGTGATATAGATGATAGACAGGTAGATAGATAGATAGAAATAAACATGAACAGACATATTGTCTTACATGGCAGCCACTAGCCACATATGGCATTTGAATATTTGAAATGTGACTGGTCTAAATTGAGACATGCTCTAAATGAAAAATAGCTATCAGATTTCAAAGACTTATTATGCAAAATGAATATAAATATCTCATTAATAATTTTCATATTGATTACAGGTTAAAATGTTAATATTTTGAATATACTAAGTTAAATAAAAATTATTCATTAAATTAATTTCACCTCTTTCCTTTTATTTTCTTTAAGTTATTACTAGGGAATGGAAAATTACATATATGGTTCATACTTTTATACTAATCAATGGTAATATATTAAATGCAGTGAGATGAACCAAATTAACACTCCTGTATAACACTGTTAAACATTTCTCTGGCAGTAATAGCTCAGAGGACCTTATTCTTAGGTACTAAATGTCCAGTGTAATGTGGAATAAGACTAAAACAAAGATTGAGTAGTAATGCTGCTAATTGTTGAAGATTGTTCTGGTACCCAGCCAGAAGGAATAAGAATTCATTTGAATGGGATCTATAGCAAGATTAGGTGGTGGGGCTGAATACAACTAATGAATGTTTCTCTAATCCATTTATTTTGGCAATAGTGAATCATTTTAAAATGGTGAAATAGATTAGCATCCCTGTATCATTTGATTTTGTTAATAGTAGGGAAAAAATGTTGCCATCACACAGCTATTGGAACAAACTGTAGAAATGGGAATTAATGAGACTCATTTCCACTTTGAACAGCCCTGGATCCTGCACTAGTCAGAGGCCAATGGAACTATATAATTACCTGAGTTAAAGAGAAATAAATGACCATGGGCTCTAGCTTGGTTTCACTTTGATTTCAAAGGGAAAACTTAGTACATATTCAATTTGATGTAGGTGACTTTTGGTAAGGGTGTGATGGAAAAACCAAGACTTTTTTTGTGAAAAGGTACTTACTTGACATAAACAGAAATACAGGTTCAGGCATTTCATGTTGGGGGGATAGTGGTGTTAGGACATCTAATTACATGTCATTCCCCTGTTCCTAAAGCAGATCCCCTCCCCAGCAGCTAAAATAGGCACTTGCGTTAGTTTTTGCTTATTATCATGGAGAGAGAAGCAACAGATGAAAATCACGGATTACAAGTCATATTGACAAATTTAGAAAGATGCAACAGAGGTTTCTTTTTATTTAATTAAGTATGATTAGCATTTTTCCATCTTTACCTTCTCAGTATAGCAGTATAATAAAGTTCATTGAAGTGTTTCAGGTAATTTGTGATCTAAACTAAAGAGAGTTGATGGATGACCCTCGTAGCTTTCCTAGCCTTTTAAAACTGAGATTTGAGTTATCAAAACCTTCTTATGTATATATAAAATGAGCAGGCTACTTTGTTACATAAATTATAAAGTTATGAGGCTACATTGCCTAAGCTCTCCCTTATTACTGTTAAATTTTTAAAGGCTGTGGTAAAATCCTGTGGATGTTGTCAAAGTTTCCTAGCTCATGGGATTTTTGTAAAATTGTAAAGGTTAAAATAGGTAATAAATGTAAATCCCTAGTTCAATGTCTGCCATATACTTTAATGTTTATGTGTGCATATATATATATATTTGTTACTCATGAAAATAAACATACAAGTGCATAAAAAGGTATATAAAGTTATTTTACTCTGATATCAAGATATGTTTTTATATTTAATCTTTGTATATTATTTGCTTGTTTACAATGAGCATTCTTTTAAATCTTAAAAATAACTCACTCAGTCATGTTTGACTCTTTGTAAACCAGTGAACTGTAGCCCTCCAGTCTCCTCTGTCCATGAGACTCTCCAGGTAAGAATATTGGAGTGGGTTGTTATTTCCTCTTCTAAGGGATCTTCCCGACTTGGGGATTAAACTGGTGTCTCTTCCATTACAGGTGGATTCTTTATCGCTGGCCATCAAGGAAGTCACAAAATAACTAAAGTTATAAACAAAAATGAAAATGATTAGCTGAGAGGTCGCTGAGGGTCAGAAAAAACTGAGTGATTTCACTTTCACTTTTCACTTTCATGCATTGGAGAAAGAAATGGCAACCCACTCCAGTGTTCTTGCCTGGAGAATCCCAGGGACAGGGGAGCCTGGTGGGATGCCGTCTATGGGGTCGCACAAAGTTGGACACGACTGACGTGACTTAGCAGCAGCAGCAGCTGACAGTAGTAAGCATTTCTGACAGTTATAAATATTTTCAGAAAATTTACTGTTATTAATTATTGACTACCAAATACTGTATTTGAAAATGTATATTGTATGAAAAAATGAGATTCAGAGCAGTAGAATAGAAATTTTATTCAATTTATTTTAACTTCTTCAGTCATATTATCTTATTTAATAGTATAATGCATGTTGAGTTTAGTATTATGGAGTTGAAATTACTAGGTTTTTCCCTTTTTAATAAAGTCGATATATGAGAATCTAAATTGTTCCCTCTTCTCACCCAAAACATTATGTATCCCCACAGGTGTAACTTGCAGCTATGACTTTTGACACATAATAACTGTGCAGATATTTGTTCAAAAAGCATAATATGCCCTTGTAAGCTTTTGGAGGTTTCTTCACATTTTCTTATATGGATCTGTTAGGTTACTAGTTTTTTTTTTTTTTTTTTTCCTACATTGCTACTTAGACTTCACATTTAGGGTTTTTATTCATTTTTAATCTTGTAGCAAATATTTTACAAAACTAACTCAATTTGGGATATGTTAACTAAAACAGTATTTTTCATGGGTAAGATTCTACCTTTATTCTCCTTGCTTTCCTTCTGTGGGTGGTGTGTTATTAAAAATAACATGTCATGTTTCTTATAATGAATACCCTAAAAAAAATACGGACAGAAGTAAAAGACAGAAACAATATGTGTCAGTCATGAAGGAGGAGTGAAATCTAGCTTACGGAGCAAAAATTAAATGACTAAAAATATCTAATCAACAGTGACATTTTTGAGTACCAGCTGTGCAGCATAGCAGGATTCATCTTAGTCTGCAAGAGAGCTTATACAGCTCATCAGAGCTAGTGAGTAAAGTACAGGACCAGGATTCAGGAAATCTGTTGACAGTCCCAATTTTGGCACTTGATGCAGAAACACATCCAAGATTATTCATCTGTTCAAAGGGGATGTTGGTAATTGTTAGTACATCACTTATGAAAAAATATAAATGAAGAAGTTTATAGACATATTAGTTCTAAAAGCTGAAAACTTTCAATATGTTATGAGTATTCATTTCAAAAGCCATTTTTGTGACCCTGTATACATTGCCTAACTTCTCCATGACTCAGTATCTCACTCGTAATAGTAGGATTATAATAATATTTATCACTTGTGGTTGTATATAGATTCAATAAAGAAATGCTCAAAAGGAACACAGAATTGTTTCAACACATTTTAGCTATTAATATTATTATTTGTAAATTATCATAAATGACCCTGGATCTTTCATTAATAAGTTGAAATTAAAATTATTTTCTTATTGAGACTACTTTCTAATTGATACAAACAAAGTGATGTTTTTTTAAATATTTTTAGTTAATTGAAAGACTTCTTGAATGAAATCTAAGAAATATTAGCCACATACTAAATTCAAGTAAATGACAATCCAGAATATACTGTTTTCCATGAAAAAGAGAAGAAATAACTGATTTTTTTGGAATTTGCATAATAGAGATAATAACACATATAATTTTTAAATCC
>SJYC01001146.1:0-33666 GCA_006408675.1 Madoqua kirkii
TATCCATCAACATGGGGCTTTATGATTTTTATGACATTAGAATAATTTCATAAGCAAAACATATTATATGCTTTGTTTCTTCAAGTTTTATTTATTATATTAAATATCTTTCAGTATGTTTAATAGGTCTGCCTACAATTATATATTAATATATCTACTTTCTCTGTATTAATATTCAGTTCATTTTTTGCCAGATCATCTATTGAGAAGTTCTTTTTCTGTATTCCTTGGTACAATTAATATTTTATAGAAATCAACTCAAAATGGATCACAGACCAAACTATAAAACTCCTAGACAAGAATTTGGAGAAAACCTGAAGCAATGACCATGCCATGTAAGGATATGTGGGTTAAGCATTGATTAAAGGATAGTGTAACTACAACAGGAAGTATGTCACACAATTTAAGAAAAAGCAGTAGACAGTGACAGACAGTAGGTAGACCACACAGAGCTGTACAGGCCAAGTTAATAATTTTGGCATTTATGTAAAAATAAAGTGAAAGTAGTAGAAGAGGTTGATCTCACTCTAGTATGTGGCATGAAGAATTATTTAGAAAAAGAAAAAAACTGAAAGAGGTACGTCAGTCAGAAGGGGTTGGAAGAGTTCAGGTGCAAGATAATAGTGACTTGCTCTAAACTGGTCGAGGCAATGAAGAGGATAGGATCAATTTAAAATTTATATTCAGGAGGTGAAATCAAGGGCTCTGATAATGAATTTTCCAGTAAGGTTGAATGAGAGTGAGGTAGCCAGAATGGTGTGAGACACTTTGTGAAACTGAGGTTATGGTAAACTCTCTAGAGATAAGGCCGTGCAGAGCATTTGGTCCAATGAATGTTTTGAATAGGAACAAATGTCCTCTACTCAAGATAAGGAACCATATTCAAGCAGCTGTTGGGAAATAGATGAGTTCAGTATTGAGCACATTGGTTTAACAAGCCTTTCTGACGTGCTTAGGAGATACTGAGCAGATAGTAGAATATAGTGTTGGCACATACAAGAGGTCTCACTGAAGAATGCATAGGGTTTTAGAAAGATAGTCAAGCATGTCTCAAAGGATGTTTTCTACAAACTGAATACTGAGTCTGAAAAGGACTTAGTACATGTATTTGAAGAACTCCAGTGCTTAAAACCAAAAAAGAAAATATAATAGAGAAGAATGAGGAGATCATTATATCATTGGAGCTAAGGAAAAAGAATGTATTTCAAAAAACAGTTGTTGTTTTTTTTTCATTGAATGTTATAATCATTTTGTCAGCATTTTGTCCACAATTTGATTATTTTGATGAAAATGTCAAGAGGGTAACACCTTCTATTTCAGGTACTGTGAAGACATCACAGGGAAGTTTGACAAAATCTATATGCTTTTTTGTTCATCGTGTCCTTCTTCATGGCTTCCTTTGAACTATTACAGTTATTTAAACTATTTAGCTGGATGCTTAGTTTATTATTCACTCTCTCTTAACTCTAGCGTGCAAAATATTAAACAGTTTGGCCATGTTTGATGTTTACTGATTATTTAAGATTTTTGTTCCAATACATTAAAACAGTGTTTCATTGCATTAAAAAAATTGTTTTGCAAGTTGGTGTTTACCTAAAAGACTTTAAATTTCTGACAGGGCCACACATTTCCCATGCCTCTGATTTTTGTTATTTGCTCAGAACTCTGGGATTGCTTTTAAAGACATCCAAATGCTAATTTGGAAAAAAGATGCCCTGATGAAATTAAAATATAAATTTTTTGCAGATAATGTAGTAATGTAAAAATCACACCTGAAAACATGCATATTGACTTTGTCACATTTCTGTACTTTATTGGTGGATTTTGTTCAAAACTATGTTATAAAGAAAGAGTACAACCGGATAAATTTCTAACTATAGAATATTTCCCATAGCATGCAAGTATTGATAAGTTAAATTTGAGTGGATCACTAAAGATAAACTTTCCTCCAAAAAAATTAACAGTTACAGCTACTTAACAAACATTGTTTTTTATCTTTCCATATAAAGCATCATTTAATTCTAACTGGAAAATGACCTTTAGAAACAAAAAGAAGCAAAAAAAAAAAACCATATAGAATAAAAGGGGAAAATATTTATGTTATTGATACTTTTGGCATAAAGATTGAAATGTCTCATGTCTTCTTTGCTTGATCACAAACAGTACAGACAGCAGAGCAAAGATATGTTATGTATAGAAGCTTTTCAATTCCTAGTGGCGACATGAAGTTTAGCAGATTTTTAAAATTCATCTCATTTTGTCTGGAGTGTCTTATCTGGTTCTGCATAACAGGCAGAGCAAAGCTTGCTATTGCTCGTTTCAATCCAGCTCTTTTTCTTTTAATAGACTCTCTCCTTGACCAAACTTCAATCAGGTTCCTATCAGGCCTCTTTTTGGAGGGCTTCCCTGGTGGCTCAGATGGTAACTAATTTACTTGCAATACAGGAGACTCAGGTGACATAGGTTCAA
This sequence comes from Madoqua kirkii, assembly GCA_006408675.1. Classification (NCBI taxonomy): domain Eukaryota; kingdom Metazoa; phylum Chordata; class Mammalia; order Artiodactyla; family Bovidae; genus Madoqua; species Madoqua kirkii. The sequence goes on from SJYC01001146.1 coordinate 2,470, forward strand.
TCCCTGGGTCAGGAAGATCCCCTGAGAAGGGAACTGCTACTCACTCCAGTATTCGTGCCTGGAGAATCTCATGGATGGAGGAGCCTGGCAGGCTACAGTCCATGGGGTCCCAAAGAGTTGGGCATGACTGAGTGACTAACATTTGACTAGGCCTTGGGTATCATTCTATCTTTGTCAGACATGTATGGCCTAGTTTTAGCAAGAATCTGGCAAAGTCAGTTTAGAGATTCCCCCACCATTGATGACTGATCACATTAATATCTGATCAAATTCCTCAGGCCCCACCTGTAATATAGAAGTCCTTGGCCTCTTTTTGGCAAGAACTCTGTCAGGTCACTTCAGCAAGAATCTCCCTATCTTTGATGTCGCCTCTGAGTAATTTTACATCGACTCTCTCACTCTACTCCTTGGCTTTAAATTTCCACTTGTCTTTGCATTCAAAGTTAAGTCTGATCTTTCTCCTCTGTTGCATTAGTCTTGACTAAAGTTGTCATTACTGTTTTAGTAAGTGTAAGAATAACTTTTTCTTTCTACAGTGCCTGATAATTACAATGATAGTAAAAATAATCTAAAAATAAACCTCCTAAATTAGGTCCTTGCAGATAAAAATAAGCAAACTACTCTTTAAGTTCATCACACCCTCTCTTTCTTCTCCACAAGTCCATTCTCTATGTCTGCATCTCCATTGCTGCCTTGAAAATAGGTTCATCAGTACCATTTTTCTAGATTCCATATATATGTGTTAAAGTACAATATTTGTTTTCCTTTTTGAAATATGTGCATTACCATGTGTAAAATAGAGAGCTAGGGGGAAATTGCCATATAACACAGAGAGCTCAGCCTGGTGCTCTGTGATGACCTAGAGCCGGTGAGTTGGGGGACTGAGAGGGAGGCTCAAAAGGGAGGGGATCAATGTATACTTACGGCTCCTTCATGTTGTTATATGGCAGAAACAAATACAATATCGTAAACCAATTATCCTCTAATTAAAATTTTTTAAAAAGTAAGCAAACTAAATAATTTTCCAAAGTGTTCAGGTAACTGTTCAGCAGTACACAGTCCTTTATACTGTGAACCTCCATACTCTGTTCCTTTGCAGTCTGTTGTGCTCTGGATGGGTATGAAGATATATATATGCAAAGTTCTAAGCATATGAATGTTTTACAAATAGCAGGCAACTCTTCTGATTACAAGAAATAAGCTTAATTTGAATAGAAATCACTGAGTTGTAAATGTGAGAGACTCAAACACTCGTTTTTCTTCCCTCATTTACTGGAGAGGGAACATTTGTCAAGACTCTACCTGTCACGTGGTCATAGGTTTAGCCCATCACTCAGAACTCATTTTATTCTACGATCTTGCTTTTTCATGAAGAATTGGAGATTTTGTAGCCCACACTACATAAAATCTTCATTACTCTGTTTCTGTTTGACTTGATCTCACATGTGGATGCTTGTATCCTGTCCTTCAATCTTGCATAACCACTTGTCATTCTCCAAATCTATGGAGTCTATTTCATGCCTCCATTCTTTCCTATGTCTTTTTCACTTCTTAGAATCTTCCTACATGCATCTGATCCATTTATCTATGTTTTGTTTCCTTAATTAGTTGATTCTACAGTTATTCACTGAACTTAATGTTACCTCTTCTATAATTTTTTCTTATCTCCTCAGAAAATCTGAGTTGTTTCTAAAAAAGACACTCTTCCAGAACTTTGTATGATGCATTTGTGGACTGTCAAACCTAGGTCTGTTCATGACTATGTTTATGCCTGTCATTTCTACAAAGGCAGGAACTCTATTCTATTTACTCTTGTATTTGTAGAACCTTTGTATGCTTGCCATTAGTAGGTGTTTATTAATATTTTATGAATTGATCAGAATATAAATTATGGCTTAGTTATGTATTTTACACTGAGTCTATTCAGGAGCAGCTTGCTCTCACCTGTATCCATTTTGAGGGCAGATTTAGATCTTAGTTGTATCTCCTAGAATTTCCATGTTCTCACAAACAGGACTGAGAAGTAACAACTTGCCACATAATTTATTGTGTTAAATCCCCATTGAAGGCACTTAGTTCTCTCTCATTATTGTCTCTCTACCCTTTACTCACTTTCATCCTCTATATTATCTGTCAAAGACTCTCTAATCACTTCTGTTGTTTTAAGTAACCCAGATGCTTTTGAACTGTGCTGTTGGAGAAGACTCTTGAGAGTCCCTTGGACTGCAAGGAGATCCAACCAGTCCGTTCTGAAAGAGATCAACCCTGGGATTTCTTTGGAAGGAATGATGCTAAAGCTGAAACTCCAGTACTTTGGCTACCTCATGTGAAGAGTTGACTCATTGGAAAAGACTCTGATGCTGGGAGGGATTGAGGGCAGGAGGAGAAGGGGACTACCAAGGATGAGATGGCTGGATGACATCACTGACTCGATGGACCTGAGTCTGTGTGAACTCTGGGAGATGGTGATGGACAGGGAGGTCTGGCGTGCTGCGATTCAAGGGGTCGCAGAGAGTCGGACATGGCTGAGCGACTGAAATGAACTGAACTTAACTGAACTGAGCTCTGCCTGAAATTATTTATTAATATGTCACATGATGCAAAAACCTTAGAAGATGAACCATTTTAAAATCTATTATTCAAACAGGTTGTCATAAGTGGGTAAAAATTCTTGCTGACCTCAAGTTAAATATTAACGAATAAGCCTTCTGAGGAAAAAGCTAGTGAGATTGCCACAAAGAAAATTTATTTTTCATTTTATATGAGTTATTATATTTGCATAGAATAGCAGCTCACTGTTTAAATGAATTAATTTATACAATTAATTTTTCTTAAGGCAAACAATTATCAGTAATTTATCCTTATCAAAATTTGAATTTTTATATGCTAGATTTGTTTAACAAAATAGTTTTTGTTTAAGAGATGGCTTCAATGAAGCCTAAGCCTATAAGCCTAAGCCAATAACTCCTTAGAGGTATAGTATTGAGACATTTACCTTTCACTAATTCATTGGTTCAGTAACTAATAGTGAGTGCTCACCATATTTCAGGTTTCCCCCAGATAATGTTTGCCTAACAAATGAATGAATGCATGCAAGAAACAGTGGATGAAAGTGAATGTAGAGATAGACTCAATTTTCCTTATGTCTTCTTGATTTGATTTCCCTTATTTCATAAAGTTTATAGGACTCTGTCTTTCAAATAGAGCACTTTTTTGTTTGTTTTTGAGGACATTATTAAACAAATTAGAAATTTATTAGCATCACAATTTAAGACTTTTTAAAGATATTATGGAGAAGGAAATGGCAGCCCACTCCAGTGTTCTTGCCTGGGGAATCCCAGGGATGGGGGAGCCTGGTGGGCTGCCGTCTCTGGGGTCATACAGAGTTGGACATGACTGAAGTGACTTAAGAGCAGCAGCAGCAGCAGCAGCAAAGATATTATTAAGTGTAGGTAGAATAACTTTAAATGATACCTAACTGGCATGTGGTTGCATTCTTTCTCCATCTTCCTGTTTCTTTGATGTAGTCTTTTTTTTAATGGAAAATATTTATTCTGAAATTGCTTTGTAAATAGATGGTGTCACAGTTTTTTGTTGTTGTTTTCTGTCAAATCTCAACATGAATCAGCCATAGGTATACATATATCCCCTCCTTTTAGGACCTCCCTCCCATTTTCCTCCCCATCCCACCCCTCTAGGTTGATACAGAGTCCCTATTCAAGTTTCCTGAGCCATACAGCAAATTCCCATTGGCTATCTATTTACAGAGGAGGAATGCTCCAGAGCTGTCCTTGCTTCTTCATTAAGTCACTTAGTAAACCCTTGACCTCTTTGTTTCTGAACTTTGCCTCCAGTAAAACTCATATACTTGGCTAAATCCACAGTGCAGAAAATCAGAAAGTGTGAGCTTGAGGTTACAAAATAACAGTAAAAGTAAGGAAAGAATTTGCAACCAATTTGCATATGGAAACTTTAATCTCAGCTCAACGAATGGCTATGTTCTAATCACTCAGTCAGCAGCTGCTTAAAATTAGCGATGAAAGCAGTATGTTTTTTTCTTCTTTCAGTATGACATCCCCCCAAAATATTTAAACCGATTTTTACAGAGTTCTTCATTTCTATGCTTCTTTGCTTACTTTGAAAAAGTTGCCATAATTTTTTTAATGTAATGTGCTATGACACAATGGATGACTTTACAACTGAATACCATGTGGAGTATTTTAAACATTTTGTTTATCACCACAAAAGATGAGAGCTACTGTATTATTTTTCTTTTCATTTCATTTCTTTACTTTTGTTTTGGGAATACTCTTGTTATATGTTGATTTATATATAATTTATGTGAAATTAATATAAATTCATACTAGTTGTGTGAATCAAATGCTAATCATAGAAAACTGATAATGTATAATGATGAAAAAAAACATTTTAAAAATGCAAATTATACTTAACATTTATGTATCAGTGAGGAAGAAATTTTTCCTCTAACCTTCTAGGTTCTTCTGGATGGTCTAAGAATTAAATTAACTTGAGACAGAGTAACAGGAGAAGATCAAATTTAATTTTAGTCCTTCAGGAACCTACATGCATGGGATCATCAGAGACCCTATATACCTGGTAAGCTCAGAGATAGAAAGGCAAAGTGAGGTATATATGCCATCCTGATCTAAGGAATGGAATGGGGCCCTGAGGCTTTTGAAGACAGGAGGGCCATTCACCAGACAATAGCAAGAAGAGGTTCATGGGACTCTTTGTGACGCCACGGACTGTATGTAGCCTGTCAGACTCTTCTGTTCATAAGATTTTCCCGTAAAGAATACTGGAGTGGGTGGCCATGCCTGCTTCCAAGGAATCTTCCTGACCCAGGGATCAAACCTAACATTTCCTGAATCAGCAAGTGGATTCTTTACTACTGAGCCACTGGGAAAACCCAGAAAGAAGAGATGTTTAGTAATTGTTTGTCCTCCCATATAGATGGGATCTCTGAGGTAAAATTTATCTTCAGTAATAACACTTCTCTGGGAAAAATTTCCAATTTAAATTCTTCTGGATATTTAAAGGAGAGGCAAATTCTCTTGAATTTGCAGTCTCATTTGCCTTTAGCTCAAAATAATTGATGCCAAAGGGGCATATTTAGGGGAAGCTTATTCTGAATCCTACATGTGCTTGGAGAAACAAATACCTCCTGCAAATTTTATAAAACAACAGTTTTCAGCCTTTTTAAAAATCACCTCTCCAGATTTAATATTTCAGTGCTTTAGCAGTAAGGAATAGATTTAAATGGGACATACTTTTTAAGTATGAATGTAAACAAACAATATTTCAAGCTGGAGAAGTAAGTATATTTAATACACTGGAAATTAGAGAATGGAATTGTAGGTGTCTTTCATCATGAATATCATGTTTTTTTACTTGGATTTTCACCTTTCTTTTCCTAACAGTTTCTCTTGGTCCTCCCAGTAGTTGTAACATTGTTGTAGTCCTCATGATACTTTCTTTGCTTATGGATGAGGAGAGTACTTACAAGATGACCAAAGCCTGGATCAAATATATTTAAGCAGTGGTTTCAGGTTATCTGTAAACTGTAGGCTTCAGGGCTATGCAAGGCCATCCTCTTTAGTACCTCTGATTATACTTGGTATACAAATGGTACTGTGAGGTAGATCAAATAGGAAATAGGAGTCCAAAATGGTGGTGGTTAAAAGACTAGGAATAGAAAAGCCTGTGAAAATAGAACAAAGGAAGGTCCAAGGACCGGAGTGAGGACCTTGGGTAGAACAAACAGCACTCGTGGCTGGCCCAGTCTACACAGGGCAAGCCCCGGGGGAGGAAAAGCACATAAAGAGAGGAGCCGAAGGACCGGGGGCCTCTCCTGTGGGCGTGTGCTCTCTGTCTCTCTCTCTTTCTCTCACTCTGCTCTTAGTGTCTTTTGGGTGGGCATGCCCCCATGCCTCGAGGATGTATTTCCCTTTATTTTCTAAATGAAACTGAGGGAGCTATAGCACTGTCCCAGAGCTGCTGATGGGCTGAGGGCTGTAATGCCCATCACTTCAAATTTCTATTGAGATGAGACAGAACCGAGGAGAATACACTTGCCTGACAGTACCAAATCAGTGTAGGTTTTTTGAACAATAATACGCTTTTCTGCTTATCTTTATCTGTTAAAGTTAGCTCACAAGTAAAAATAGATACTATTTTTAGTTGTTTTGTATACATGTGTATGGTAAGAACATTTAAAGGCCTATTTTCTTAGCAAATGCCAAGTATATAATATACATAGTCTTATTAACTGTAATCACAATGCTATACACTAGATTCTGAAAACTTACTCATTGTATAACTGAGTTTGTACCTTTGGCCAACATCACCCACATTTTTCCCACCCGCCCCTTGCCCCCCAAACTCTGGCTACCACAGTCCTGCTCTCTGATTCTGAGTCAGACTTTCTAAAATTCCACATGTATGTCAGATCCTACAGTATTTGTCTTTCTGTGTTTGGCTTATTTCACTAAGCATCAGTTGAGTCATTCATCTGTGTCTGACCTTTTGTGACCGCATGGAGTGCAGCATGCCAGGCTTCCCTGTCCATCACCAAACTCCTGGAGCTTGCTTGAACTCATCTCCATTCAACCATCTCATCCTCTGTCATCCCCTTCTCCTGCCCTCAATCTTTCCCAGCATCAGGGTCTTTTTCAATGAGTCAGATCTTCGCATCAGGTGGCCAAGGTACTGGAGTTTCAGCTTCAGCATCAGTCCTTCCGATGAATATTCAGGAATGATTTCCTTTATGATTGACTGGTTGGATCTCCTTGTAGTCCAAGGGAATCTCAAGAGTCTTCTAAAACATCACAGTTCAAAAGCATCAATTCTTCAGCACTCATTTTTCTATATAGTGCAACTCTCACATCTATACGTGACTACTGAAAAAAACCATAGCTTTGACTAGATCTTTGTTTTCAAAGTAATGTCTCTGCTTTTTAATATGTTGTCTAGGTTTTTCATAGCTTTTCTTAAAAGGAGCAAGGGTCTTTTACTTTCATAGCTGCAGTCATCATATGCAGTGATTTCTTTCAATATAACAAAGTCTATCATCACTGTTTCCACTGTTTCCCCATCTATTTTCTATGAAGTAATGAGATCAGATGCCATGATCTTAATTTTCTAAATGTTGAGTTTTCAGCCGGCTTTTTCACTCTCCTCTTTCACCTTCATCAAGAGGCTCTTTAGTTCTTGTTGCTATCTTCCATTAGGGTGGTGTCATTTGCACATCTGAGGTTACTGATATTTCTCCTAGCAATCTTGATTTCAGCTTGTGCTTCATCCAGCCTGACATTTCACATGATATACTCAAAAAGTTAAATAAGCAGGGTGATAATATACACCCTTGATGTACTCCTTTCCTAATTTGGAACCAGTCTGTTGTTCCATGTCCGGTTCTAACTATTGCTTCTTGACCTGCATACAGAGTTCTCAGGAGGCATGTAAGGTGGTCTGGTATTCCCATCTCTTTCACAGTTTTCCATAGTTTATTGTGATCCAAACATTCAAAGGCTTTGGTGAAATCAATAAAGGAGAAGTAGATGTTTTTCTGGTATTCTTTTGCTTTTTTATGATCCAAGCGATGTTGGCAATTAATCCAGCTTGAACATGTGGAAGTTCACAGTTCATGTACAGTTGAAGCCTCGCTTGGAGAATTTAGAGCATTACTTTGCAAGCATATGAGATGAGTGCAATTGTGTGGTAGTTTGAACATTCTTTGACTTTACTTTTCTATGAAATTGGAGTGAAAACTGACCTTTTCCAGTCCTGTGGACACTGATGAGTTTTCCAAATTCATTGGCATATTGAGTGCAGCACCTTAACAGCGTCATCTTTTAGGATTTGAAATAGCTCAACTGGAATTCCATCACCTCCACTAGCCTTGTTTGTAGTGATGCTTCCTACGGCCCATTTGACTTCACATTCAAGGACGTCTGGCTCTAGGTGAGTGATCAACTCATCGTGGTTATCTGGACTATGAAGATATTTTCTGTATAGTTCTGTATATTGCTACCTCCTACTTCTTCTTATTTTCTGCTCCTGTTAGTACCATATCATGTCTATCTTTCATTGTGCTCATCTTTGCATGATATGTTCTCTTGGTATCTCTAATTTTCTTGAAGTGATCTCTAGTCTTTCCCATTCTATTATTTCCCTCTATTTCTTTGCATTGATCACAATGAAGGCTTTCTTATATCTCCTTGCTCTTCATTGGAACTTTGCATTCAAGTGGCTATATCACTTAGCATCAGTTTAGTTCACTTCAGTGGCTCAGTCGTGTCCGACTCTTTGTCACCCCATGAATCATAGCACGCCAGGCCTCCCTGTTCATCACCGTCTCCCAGAATTCACCCAGACTCACGTCCATAGAGTCCATGATGCCATCCAGCCATCTCATCCTCTGTCATCCCCTTTTCCTCCTTCTCCCAATCCCTCCCAGTATCAGACTCTTTTCCAATGAGTCAACTCTTCACATGAGGTGGCCAGGGTACTGGAGTTTCAGCTTTAGCTGAAAAGAAATCCCAAGGCTGCAAAGAAATCCTGAAAAGAAATCCCAGGGCTGATCTCCTTCAGAGGACGGGTTGGATCTCCTTGCAGTCCAAGGGACTCTCAAGAGTCTTCTCCAACACCACAGTTCGAAAGCATCAATTCTTCGGTGCTCAGCCTTCTTCACAGTCCAACTCTCACATCCATGCATGATCACAGGAAGAATCATAGCCTTGACTAGACGGACCTTAGTCGGCAAAGTCAAGTCTCTGCTTTTGAATATGCTATCTAGGTTGGTCATAATGTTTCTTCCAAGGAGTAAGCGTCTTTTAATTTCATGGCTGTAGTCTCTATCTGCAGTGATTTTGGAGCCCCAAAAAATAAAGTCTGACACTGTTTCCCCTGTTTCTCCATCTATTTCCCATGAAGTGATAGGGCCAGATGCCATGATCTTCATTTTCTGAATGTTGAGCTTTAAGCCAACATTTTCGCTTTCTTATTTCACTTTCATCAAGAGGCTTTTTAGTTCCTCTTCACTTTCTGCCATAAGGGTGGTGTCATCTGCCTATCTGAGGTTATTGATATTTCTCCTGGCAATCTTGATTCCAGCTTGTGTTTCTTCCAGTCCAGCGTTTCTCATGATGTACTCTGCATAGAAGTTAAATAAGCAGGGTGACAATATACAGCCTTGATTGCCTATCTGAGGTTATTGATATTTCTCCTGGCAATCTTGATTCCAGCTTGTGTTTCTTCCAGTCCAGCGTTTCTCATGATGTACTCTGCATAGAAGTTAAATAAGCAGGGTGACAATATACAGCCTTGATGTACTCCTTTTAGTATAAATCATTTGTTAAACCCCACAGACTTGTAAAACAAAGAACCTTAATGTCAATTATGTATTTTGATTTAATAATAGATGTCACAATATTGGTTTATCACCTGTAACTTGTGTTGTGTGGGTGCACGCTCAATTGCTTTAGTCATGTCCAACTTTTTGCAGCTCTATAGACTGCAGACCACTAAACTCCTCTGTCCATTAGATTCTCTCAGGCAAGGATATTGGAGTGGCTTGCCATGCTCTCCTCCAGGGGAAATTCTGACCAAGGATCCAACCTGTATCTCCTGTGGCTCCTGCATTGCAGGTGGATTCTTTACAGCTGAGCCACTGGAGAAGCACCACATGTGTTGCACTAATGCAAGATGTTATAAGAGAAATTATGTATGGTGAGAGATACCGAACGTCTGGAAATTTTCTCTACTATTATCTATTCAATTATAAAACTACAGATGCTCTAAAAAATGAAAGTCATTAAAATTTTCAAATATTCAAGACTACCTAGAGTTTCTGACATTTTGAGGTGAGGTGAAGTCACTCAGTCATGTCCAACTCTTTGTGACCCCGTGGACTGTAACCTACTAGGCTTCTCTGTCCCTGGGATTCTCTAGACAAGAATACTGGAGTGGATTGCCATTTCCTTCTCCAGGGGATCTTCCTGACTCAGGGATAAAACCCAGGTCTCCTGCATCGAAGGCAGGCGCTTTAACCTCTGAGCCACCAGGGAAGCCCTTCTGACAGTTTACCCATGGACACTTCAAAATCTTTCTTGATAAAGGAGAGTTGATAACTAAAGGTAGGAAATGGGAGCTTACCCCAGGGAATTCTTGGTTGAGTTTGATACAAGAGTCTTCCAGTTATGCTATATGAAAACAACTTTCTGGGGAAAAAAAAACAACAACAAACAAACAAACAAAAAGCACAAAAAAATCCAAGAAAAACCCATTCACAAGTTGTTCAACAGAAACTGCTTCTTTCGTCCATAAATCAAAAATGGTTTTAACAGCTCCTGCGTTGTTGAGGAATCCTCAACAGTTCACCCACTTTAAATTAAGATTTCACCATCCTCAGTCTCTAAGCTTTATTTTTCTCCCTCAACTCTCTTATCTTCAGTTGTAAAGAACACATAAAAATACAATGAAAATACAGTTAAACAAACTAAACTATTACCAAATAAAAGAGACACCCTCTGGATTTCCATTTCAGGGGTATTTTTGTGGGAATGAGAATTACCTGATGGCCTCATAGGAAACAAACCTGTTATAAATGAGAGACATTCCTAATGGCCTTAGAAATTTCTAGGCAATAAGAAGATCAATTAAATAAAATTATATTTTAGCCCTCAGTTGGGCTTCCCAGATGGTGCTAGTGGTAAAGATCCTGCCTGCCACTGCAGGAGATGTGGGATCGATCCCTGGATCTGGAAGATGCCCTGGAGAAAGGCCTGGCAACCCATTCCATTATTCTTGCCCAGAAAGACCCATGAAGAGAGGAGCCTAGTGGGCTACAGTCCATGGGGTCACGCATGACTGAAGCAACTTAGAACAGCACACATCAGTTCAGTTAAGTCACTCAGTTGTATCCGACTCTTTGCAACCCCATTCTTCTGTTAGGTCTAGACCATTTCTGTCCTTTATCAAGCCCAACTTTGCATGAAATATTCCCTTGGTGTCTCTAATTTTCTTGAAGAGATCTCTAGTCTTGTAGAGATCTCTAGTGTTTCCCATTCTGTTGTTTTCCTCTATTTCTTTGCATTGATCACTGAAGAAGGCTTTATAATGTCTTACAAATTCATCCATCTTGTTGCAACTGGCAGAATTTCCTTCCTTTTCAAGACTGAACCAGATTCTGAGAGAAACTGAATGATCTGTAGCTAGGACCTCAAAACTGGTTCAAGACACCACAATTATACAAAACAAAACACTGTTGCATTTTGTATACCTGTTTGCAAAACAAACCTTTTTATTAGTGCTTTAAAAAACTATGAAATCAAAACTCTGTATCTTTATTGATCTTTAGTTATGGAAAGTAGTAAATTAAGGTAGAGATGCGACTAAGACCTGATTTTTAATCTCATTTCTTGTATAAATAGGGGATCTGTATGTCTACAGAACTGTTGGGCAGAAGGTAAATTTTCAGTAAAAAAATGAAAACTCTGAGAATTTAATGTGTGCCATGGTGACTATAGTTACAAGTACTAAGTTTTATACTTGAAATTTGCTAGGTGTTAATCTTAAGCATTCTCACCATACACACTTCCAAGTACCTTTGTGAAGTGATGGAGATATCAATTAGCTTGATTATAGTAATTACTTTGTAATTACTATATAAAATCATCATATTGTGTACATTAAACATTTACAGTTTTTATTTGTCAGTTATATCTAATAAAGCTGGAAAACATATAGTGAACTTGGAACACTTTTTTTTTTTCATGGATTGAAAAAATTATTGCCAAACCCAATACCTAGCTTGTCTCCTAAATTATCCTCTAACAGTTTTATAATTTTGTTTCCTTCACTTAGATCTGTGATCTCATTTGAATAATTTTTATCACAATTTTTATCTGATTCATGGCAAATTTTTCAAGTGAGTGTTTTAATCTGCCACTATTTTCACCTAGTTTCTTGTTTCCTTTCTCCTCTTTTTCCTTACAGTACTTTTGTATAAAGTCCATGCTAATTCTTGTTTACTCAACACCTCTGTGAAATAAGGTAAGTTCTTATTAGACAAGCTCTTTGAAGGACACTATTGTGATGTTGTGGACACAGATGATTTCCATTCTGGTGGCAATTCTTCCAGTTTTAACATCAAGTTCTTTATAGCCTAAATTTCCCTGGGAACCTTTACTTCCCTCTACCAACGTAAATTGACCACTATCTTGTTCATAGTGTGAAATATTTGTCTTTGCTTCTTCCTAATAAGACTCTACTTCCTGGAAGCCATTGGGAAGTATTTAGATTCTTGTGATTATTTTGTGCCTTTGTCTTTCTTATTCTTTGTGACAAACTTGGTCCAGGAAAGGTCCTGCTAGTCTTCCAAGTACTCTCTTCTTGTTATTCCAAAATAAATATTTGTTTTCTGCTTCTGAATATAACACATACATTTGAAGGGCTGTGTTCCATCAGTTTTCTTTCTGAACATTTGTCTGCATGCAACATTGCATGTGTGTGCTTGGTCATGTCTAAATCTTTGTGACCCCTGTGGACTGTAGCCTGCTAGGCTACTCTGTCCATGGAGTTTTCCAGATAAGAACACTGGAATTGGCTGACATTTCCTCCTCCGGGGGATCTTTCTGACTCAGGGATCAAAACCCTGTCTCTTGCGTTGGCAGGCAACTTTTATTTAATTTAGTATTCTTTACTTTAATATTGTTAATTAAGACAACATATGTATTTTAGTTCTGTATAAAATAGAATTCTTCTTTCTGTTTCATTTCCTTTGCTATCCTGGAAGATTTTTGACTGATTGGTGGGCAACATAAACCTTACTGGTGCCATATTCCCTTTCTCTCTGTCATTTATTTCTCAATCAGGATTTACAGAGGGCTGATTGCATTGCTAGAGAGACTTCAGTTAATGGATTTTTATCCAACAGCAAAAATAAAGAAAGAAAAAAACTTTTCGAAAAGATAAATTGTAAGAACTGAAGAGACCTCTTCAACTCATATGTATGTGAAGTAATTAAAACTTTATAATGAATACTTACACCTTATGGCAGTTCAACATAATGATTGCAGTTCAAACAGTATTCTACTTTCTGGGGGATTATGCTTCACTTAAAAAAAAATTAACTACTGAGTTAATTAACATGGAGTTTTGGAGTTAAGCCTTTGCTTTAAGCAATTTAGACAAGATCAAAAGTAAGGAAAACCATTGTTATTATTTATTGAGCACTTACCATGTGCAACGTGTTAGCCTTTGTCCTTTACAAGAGTAAACTTATTTTCATTTTAACTTGTGAAGTAGGTACTGTAATTCTCTTCAAATTATAGATGACAGATTTAATGATGTTGTAAAACTTGCCTAAAGGAGTATATTTAATAAGTGACAAAAGATACCAACCAACCATGGGTAAGAACAGTCTAGTGGCAAAGGTAAATGATATTTTACATGTGTTTATTAATTTACCCTTTTTATCCACTTATTTACCCAACAAGTACATTGATGCATACTCAGTGACAGACAGTGGGTTAGGTTTTAGACACACAGCAGTAAAACAATACCAGAACAGTTCAGGCTCTAGTGAATTCACAGTTGCCTTAAGGAAATAAGCATTCGACAAACAATAGCATGTATATGTGAAAAATAACCACTGTGTTGATATTTGCTAAAAAAAACAAAAACAGTACATGATCTGCAGAATTAAATAACATAGAATCCAAGGTATTCTGATCGATGAGTCATGGTTAATGTGGAAAATTCAGCTTTCAGATGGAATGGGAAGGATAAAAATGGACTAGATTGGCACAGGAGTTGAGGATAAAATTCCAATATAAACAACAGTAGCACATGTATAGAAAGGTTCTAGTGTAGGAGCACATCCTATTCAAGGAAGTAAAAGGTCAGTTTGTCAAGAATACAGAACAAAGAGAAGGAAATGGTGGCTGATGAGGTCAGAGGAGTTACTGGAATCAGACTGTGTTGCTTTGTATCGTATACTAAGTATTTTGGATTTTCTCATAAGAACATAGGGAATTACTCAAAGTTTTAAGCAATAGAGTGAAATCTGTGATCAACCTGCCAGCGATGTGAAGATCTCTTTAAAGGTGGGAATGATTTGATGGATGTTTCAGCATTTCAGGGGAAAGATGACAGTTTCTTGGACTAGAAATGAGAATATGTAGATGGAGAGAATTTAATTGAATCGAGACAAGTGTGTTAAAATGGAAGAAGTTGGTGTGTGGCATGATAAAGGAATGTGTTATTGATGATGACTGTCAAGTTTTTGGCTTCAGCAACTTAAAGAAAGATAATGTCATTCACTAAACTAGAGAACAGTAGAAGGAAGACCGTATTTCTTGCACAAAATTGAGTAAAATTACCTTAGAGACATTCAGAGTGCAAGGCCAAGTTGTTGGCAGTTTGATGTGAAAGTCATAAACTCGAAGTATAGATTTTAGCTAGAGATACCCATGTTGATGATTACTGACATCATAATTTTGAATGGAATATCAAAAGGAGAATTTAAAAAGGAGAAAAATGAATGCCAAGACTATTTTTAAAGGCATTCCAATGTTTAAAGGCTGGTGGAGGAGAAGAAGCCTTCAAGCAAAAAAAAGAAATAATGAACGAGGCAAAAGAACCAGGAATGGGCAGCCAGAGGGCAACAGAATTAAACTTGCTGTTCTCCTGTGGAAAGCCCTTCTCTCATTCATATATAGCTCCAGTCCATCACTCCTTTTTCACATTAACATTAAACCTTTTCTTACCACTCTGTTTAAATTTGAGTTTCCTAACCCAGACTTATTTCTCTACTTCATTTTATTTTCATTAATTTATTTTATTTTCATTAAGCCCCACCAGGGCTTCCCTGGTGGTGGTGGGTCAGTGGCAAAGAATCTGCATGTAATGCAGGAGATGCAAGTTTAATCTCTCAGTCAGGAAGATCCTTTGGAGAAGGAAATGGCAGCCCACTCCAGAATTCTTGCCTGGGAAGTCTCATGGACAGAGGAGCCTGGTGGGCTACAAAAGAGTCAGATAAAATTTTGCAACTCAGCAACGACAACAGTGTATTAGTTATCTTATTTTCACGTTATCTGTCTTTTTCTCTCTATGGGCTTTGATGTTTGTAACTTTTGTTCACGCTAGTATGTCTTATACCTAATTTAAGCCCTGGTATATACTGTGTCCTTCAGGAATTACTAAGTAATGGTGAGTGATTGAATCGATGAATGAATAGTAACAAATACCACTGAGAGGACACGATCTTAAGGCAAGGATTGACCTGTGTCAACTGGACTTGGTGTGGTGAGATCAGTAGCCAAACTAGAGTGAGTTGGAGAGTTAGTGATATACAAGCAAATGAAGATAATAGTTTTCTAAAAAGTCATCTCCTTTTAGAAGTATGACTATAAAAAAGGAGAAAATATATACGGTAGTATTGGATAGGATGGGAACATTGAATAGAAGGAGACATGTTTTTTTTTTTTTTTCTTCTCCACGGGTTTTTTTTTTTTTTTGCAATTGGACAAAAGATTGAAAATGTTTAAGATGGCATTAGTCAGATGCAGTTGAGAGGATGCAGTTGAACACAGTAAAGACTGTGGAAGACAGACAGGAAGGGATAATTAATAGAGGCTGATTTTGGCGAAAGTCTACAGAGGAAGTTGTTTTTGGAGGAGAAATGTGCCTTTATTTCTGCTATTTTGGAGGAGGTGAAGAAAACAAGGATGTGGAAGGATTTAGAAGCAGAAGTTAGGTAAGGCCTCTGTAAAGTTAGTTCTCCAAGTGTGCCTGGGCTTAGTGATATGTTTTCAGTGAAACATTTGAAAAGGAAATTGAAAATAGTATGTTCAGAATGTGGTAGAGAGAGCCGAATAGATAAATATGTTAGCTTTGCCCTGGACAGTGTGTAATCTGCCCAAACAACTTGTACTACATAAAATAAAAATAAATAGTTCAGTTTGGAAGACAGTTTTTAATCAACTAAATAAAGGCAGCTCATAATTGAGAAATCTACAAAAATCAGACCACTGATAATTGGCAACTTTAATATAAACAGTATTTTCTAAAACACACTGGCTATTTAAAACAAGCACCTCATGTCAAATTTCAGTGATAAAATTTGATTTGATTCTAAAAGTTCATTCTTTCTTCCAAGAGGATTTCCAGACTGGCAAGTTTGAAGGTACATAAACTTGTGCTATTAAGTTTGAAATGTTAAATTTCTCTCTATATATAAATATCTTGATATACACCTACTCATAAAGACAAATGGTGCATTGATGATGTTTGATTTTAGTTTTTATAGAATTTTAACAAAATAAAACAAACAACATGGTTGACATGTTTTCCTAATTGTTTTGAGTATGTAATTTAAATAAATTGCTCTATCTCCAGCATTCCAACTGACATAACTTTCTCAGGAATTCGATCTGTCATTTTTCCAATTACCAGAGCCCTGCAGCCATGCTGCAGAATGGTTTTGTAATATATCTTGAGTTTTAACAAGGAACTTTTTGATGTATTTCAATTATGATGTACAAAGTAACATCTCCTTAATTAAAGAAGAAATTCCATTTTGAAGCTCTTTAAAGTGCTATTAAAGTTTATGTTTGAAAGCTCTCTGTTAAGATTAATCTGCCCTCTGCATTTAGTGAAAGGAATATGGAGCACTTAGTTTTGGAAAAAATATAGCCAAGATATCATGCCAAATACTACTGAGATTGAAGAATAGAGTTTGGTTATAAGGTAATGTTTTTTTAAGAGATTAGATTACATACTAGTAGATATTTAAGCATAGTTCTATCTGCTGTACATTTTTCACCATAATAAACTGGAAAGAACAAGAATTCTTTGAAACTGGGGATGAGGGAATTAAATGATGAAAGCAGGGCTCCCCAGGTGGCACAGTGAAAAAGAATCCACTTGCCCATGCAGGAGACGCAAGATACACGGGTTTAATCCATGTGCTGGGGAGACCTTCCCAACTGAAATGACAGCCCATTCCAGTATTCTTTCCCGGAAAATTCCAGGGGCAGAGGAGCTTGGTGAGCTCGAGGTCCACGTGGTCACAAAGAGACATAACTAACGTGCGCGCGCATCCACCTACCCACCCACACACACACACACACACACACACACACACACACACACACACATTAGATATGATGAATCCTATCTGACATGATAATCCTCGAACTGTGCATAGAAGAAATCCTATTTTATACATGTCTTGTAAAAAAAACCTTAAAGCTATAAAAATAAATTGGTGTATGGCTCTCTTGAGAGACATGCATTCATACAAACAACCAAAAATCCTCAAACAAAAGTTGAGCCATAAAATACATATGCGATTCTAGCTTATATGGAACAAATATAATTTCTCTTCTTTTCTCCAAATTAATTTTGCATATTCCAAATAAAGCTTTAGATGAGTGCTGTGGCAGTGTGTGTATTTTTAGGCTTAAAGAACTCCTAGTGCAGACAAGATGGTGCAGCTGACAGTGCTCATAGTTGATGACAACACAGATTTTAAAATGTTGTTGGCTTGCTAGTGAGAGTGAACAAAAAACAGGAAGACATGCTAGACAGGGAAACTATGATACATAAAGCACTGAAAAAGAGAGCCTTTTACTAAATGTAAACATTTCTATACATGTTTGTTTTTATATGTATTGCATGTTATATGTGACATTTTATTTATATATATGTATTTTTACATATGATGTAAACCACTCATTCAGCATTACAAGCATATTAATATATCTTGGTACCAACTGCTCCTATTATCTACTGACTTACTGACAGCAAGTCAAGTTAGAGCAGTCCATTTATTTAATGCTTTAGTATGTTGTTAACAGTGTCTAACCAGGCTAAGGCGTTTATATGTAATATTTAATACCTAATGTCTTTTGCCTCTGAATAATCATTAAATTCTATATCAGTTTTTTCAAATAACTGATGTAATTTCTTGATCTTGCATGACAACCTAATAATATAGAATACATATATTCTTCTAAAAATTGTATATTTAAATCAATCAACTCTGTGCTACATATAAAAACAGAAATGGTCTACTTGGATCTTTAATATTCAGGAATAACTTACTTTTAAGATTTCTTGATTATGCAATAGTAAGAAGATGTTTCTTTCAGGTAGTCAATAGAGTCTATTACATAAGAATTGCGAATTGGACAAATTATGTAATATTATAATGATTTCTCCTTTAAAGAGCTGCTGCAAGTAGGAAAGGGGATATTCGATGTGCAAAATCTCTGTAAACCATTGACCAATACACAATTGCTCTCATACTGTATTCTATACTAGGCTCACTTTCTCACATTGGAGAGGAGATGTGTATAAGAGACAGGGTTACTATGATTGTGGCTTACTTTTCTCTCTCTTAGACCATTTTCTTTAGCATATAATTGCATAAATTCTCTCAAGCTGGAAACACAAAATTCCACTAAGAATGCCTTATAGCCTTATACTTCAAGAAGAGTAGTGAATAGCTCAGTAGCATATAAGAGAACATCTCTGATATGCATGTACTCAGATACCAGTGTTAACATAAGGTTGACTTGGCAGGTAAATTCATCAGTGGGCTGTAAGATCTTGTACAGGATTATAATGTTATTCAAAATTTAAGGTTTTTTATTGTAACAGATTAACATGATTTTGGTAACAAAACAAAATATTTGTTATTGCAGTATTAAAATATACTCTTTTCCAGCTAGTCTTATGATTTCTTTTCTCATATGCAAGTTATCTTTCATAATCTAATTATGTTTTATATTATAAATTTTCCAAATGACACCATGATTGTTATGAAGCATATGGGAACCCCCCCCCCTTTTTTTTAATTGAATAAGGCTAACTATTGTCATTGCAGTGGGGACTTTTAAAATTCAGAATGGAAAATGGTTGCCTGAGGACATGTCATATTACTAAAATTATACAAATTGATAAGTCTGGGATTATTGCACTATGAATTTCTTCACTATTTCTGAATGTTCAACTCTGCTTTTGGAAAAGAAAAAGCTAATGGGATGGATGAAACTCATAAGATCTGTTAGGTATACATAATAATATATTAATTAAATAATAATAATGAAGATATATAGAAAGAGATGAAAGGAAGCAGAGATATTTAATATTTATTAAGTTTTATATACATATATATAATCACACCATACTTTATATACCTACTACATATCTATATCTGTATCTATATCCATATTCATATGTTGTTGTAGATATTTAAAAATACACAATGCCTTAATCTCATGACCCATTGGTGATGCCTTGTCTAACCTTATATTAATATGTCCTCTATACTAAAATGCAAATAAAATTTATGGCTGTTCAGCAAGCTAAAGCTTTCAGCAGACATCCTTGTCTTAGTGTCTCTCTGATACAGCAAATATACATCATGGGCCCAAGGAAACTTCTGCCTGTAATCTTTGTTAACTACAACCCTGGTCATTGTAACTCAAAACATGTAGTTACATATAATACATGTAATTAAGATAAGTACATGTAATGTAGATAACATATAACACATGTAATTAAAATATTATACTAATAGTGAGAATGGTTCATTTGAGCCAGAGTTGGGATATAAATAAGTGTTAGGTATTCAGGATGCAGATAATGTGATTCTTCTATCCACTTGTACCTTATCCTAAGTTTGTTAAAATACCCAAGCTTTACTCTTGTTTCTTAAATTGATTTAGTAGTTTGCATGATTTGATTACTTTAATTCTGTCTATGAACCATTCTGTTCCAAAAGAGTAATGTTCCACAGTGATATTCATAGTAGTATACTTGACACCACCATTGAATCGAGTTAATTTCTCATAAAAGAGCTACGTAGGTGAATGAAGCTGGGTCCATATCTCTAAGGATCTTAGAGTAATCCTTACATATGGTTTCGGCTTGATTTTTGCTTTGTACACTCTGCTTAGTCACTCAGTCGTGCCCAGCTCTTTGCGACCCCACGAATAGGAGCCTGCCAGGCTCCTCTGTCCATGGGGATTCTCCAGGCAAGAATACTGGAGTAGGTTGCCATGCCTTCCTCCAGGGGGTCTTTTCAACCCAGGGATCAAACCCAAGTCTTCCGCATTGCAGGCAGATTCTTTACCATCTGAGCCACTGGGGAGGCCTAAGAATACTGGAGCAGTTAGCCTATCCCTTCTCCAAGGGGACCTTCCTGACCCAGGAATCGAACCAGGGTCTCCTGCATTGCAGATACATTCTTTACCAGCTGAGCTACCAGGGGAGCCCTGTTTTGTGCTTACCTGCCCTCAAAATATTTTTAGTAATCAAAAAATGAAATCTTGCTACCCTTCATACGGCTTGTAGATTCTTTCTGGGACTCAATATAAATATAACTTTATCAAAACAACATTTGGTTATCCCAGAATTTAGCAGAGTAACTTTTTCTAAAAAAGACTGCTGGGTATATCCTTTGCTGTTGTTTCATCACTAAGTTGTTTGACTCTTGAGACCTCATGGACTATAATCCACCAGGTTTCTTTATCCATGGGATTTTTCAGGCAAGAATACCAGAGTGGGTTGTCATTTCCTTCTCCAGGGAATCTTCCTGACCTAGGGATGGAGTCTGCATGCCCTGCATTGCAGGCAGATTCTTCACCATTGAGCCACCAGGGAAGCTCATATTCTTTGTTAGAACATAGTATTTAAATGTATCTATCTTCAGGAAGGAAGGAGGTTAATGAACATCATAAAATATGGAAAAGAGTGACTCTTCTCTGAGAGAGACTTCCGGTCATATTAAATCAATCAACTCTGTGCTACATATAAAAACAGAAATGGTCTACTTGGATCTGTAATATTCAGGAATAACTTACTTTTAAGATTTCTTGATTATGCAATAGTAAGAAGATGTTTCTTTCAGGTAGTCAATAGAGTCTATTACATAAGAATTGCGAATTGGACAAATTATGTAATATTATAATGATTTCTCCTTTAAAGAGCTGCTGCAAGTAGGAAAGGGGATATTCGATGTGCAAAATCTCTGTAAACCATTGACCAATACACAATTGCTCCATACTGTATTCTATACTAGGCTCACTTTCTCACATTGGAGAGGATATCACTTTGTTGGGACCTATGGCAAGGAGGCAATTGTTTTTCTCCCTGTGTCTATGCAAAGCTTGCTTTCTAGTTGTTTGAAACATTATGCCAACCATTGGCATAGTGCAAAAATAGGTGTAGATCACTGAATTCCCCCATCCTACTGCTGTCAAATGTGTTTGGAATGTTAGAAGGGATAATTAGCAATGAAATATCCTCTATTTTCTGTCACAACACACCAGAGTAAATACCACTCTTCACACTTAAAAAAAGGGAAAATCTAGAATGCAAATTTCATGGTAATAGTCTTAAACTTCATATATTCACTTTTATTCCATGTCTACAATGATGGAACACACACATACTTTCTCTTTTTTTCCTATTATTTTCCTCTTCTTTTGCCTCCTCCCCTCTTTACCTTTCTACTTATTTGACATAAAAGTTTGACATGGCCTTGGCTTTCAGCTGCTTTAAACTCTATTGCAATTACTATCATGAAAATTACTTGCCCCCTAAGGATTATATAACAGCTATTAGGAAAAGAGATACAAAAATACATTCTGTGTTGCTATTACCTTGACTATGTTCACAGCAAATCTCTGGTTGAACATTTTTGAAAACAATTACATTTTGACCTTTTAAGTTTAATTCTTTTCCCTCAAACTTCAGCCTAATAATGTAATGCAAAATATTCTCATATCTAATAACTGAATAAGTAGAAGATAAGGACATTTTGGAAAATTGTTAGTGTTTTTCTTTTTAGAAGCATTTGTTTTATGAATTCAGGGGTCTCAATGAAGGTGAAGTCGTTCAGTCGTTTCTGACTCTTTGTGACCCTGTGGACTGTAACCCACTAGGCTTCTCCGTCCATGGGATTCTCCAGGCAAGAATACTGGAGTGGATTGCCATTTCCTTCTCCAGGAGATCTTCCTGACCCAGGGATCGAACTCAGGTCTTCAATACTGGAGGCAGACGCTTTAACCTCTGAGCCACCAGGGAAGCCTCCCCTTAAACACTAAAAAAAGATTAAATGAACAACCAGGTACATTGCTCAAGGCTCTACTCTCTGGGAGGGTTTCCTTTCTCTACTATCCTTCAGGGACAAGAACTATAGTCCTGATTTTGTCCACTTCCAGGCGGAACGTATATGCCTTGAACCACCAGTAAACCACCACACCCAAGTTTTCCCTTTTGTTGGCTGTTCAGAAATCTCCATGAGACCCTATATGTAGACTGGGAAACAGAAGTTAATGTAGCAGGGGTGAGGACCGTGGGCATTTGTGCCACTTCACTCTGTAAAGATTAAATGAACAACCAGGTACATTGCTCAAGGCTCTACTCTCTGGGAGGGTTTCCTTTCTCTACTATCCTTCAGGGACAAGAACTATAGTCCTGATTTTGTCCACTTCCAGGCGGAACGTATATGCCTTGAACCACCAGTAAACCACCACACCCAAGTTTTCCCTTTTGTTGGCTGTTCAGAAATCTCCATGAGACCCTATATGTAGACTGGGAAACAGAAGTTAATGTAGCAGGGGTGAGGACCGTGGACATTTGTGCCACTTCACTCTGCAACTGACTTGTGTCCTTAGGGCCTACCTGAGCCTGACTTCATACATATATATAATACTATTGGATAATGGATTGCTTCTATCCCTGCCCAGTTTTGTGGATTACCGGATCAGACAACACTAAGTTCATAATGAGCAGTTCAGGTCACATGGAACTTGGTAGTTCATGATTAAGCAGCCTCAACTAAAATCCAACAGCACACTAAAAACTGTCTTCTAAAAGGGAACAGTTATCCACAGAAGACGGTAAGACTTTACTCCCAAATCCTGAGTTGCAATGTGATTTCCCTGTAAGAGCTTGTCAAAAGATCCAAAGAGCATCCCTATTTGCATCTAAATTAGATCTGCTGGGTCTGGCGAATTGGTACCTCTGGAACCTTCAAGACTTGATGGTGCCACTAATGTCTGCAAAATATCCAGGTATGCAGTGTCACTTTTTCATATTATTTTAATTTTTGTTTGGTTTTGATACACCATTTTTCTAAGTAGGGAGTGGTGAAGCTATTCAGTTCAGTTCAGTAGTTCAGTCGTGTCCTACTCTCTGTGACCCCATGAATCGCAGCACGCCAGGCCTCCCTGTCCATCACCACCTCCCGGAGTTCACTCAGACTTGTGTTCATTGAGTCAGTGATGCCATCCAGCCATCTCATCCTCTGTAGTCCCCTTCTTCTCCTGCCCCCAATCCCTCCCAGCATCAGAATCTTTTCCAATGAGTCAACTCTTTGCATGAGGTAGCCAAAGTACTGGAGTTTCAACTTTAGCATCATTCCTTCCAAAGAAATTCCAAGGCTGATCTCCATCAGAATGGACTGGTTGGATCTCCTTGCAGTCCAAGGGACTCTCAAGAGTCTTCTCCAACACCACAGTTCAAAAGCATCAATTCTTCAGCGCTCAGCCTTCTTTGCATTTGTCAAAACTCATAGAACTTCACATAATAAAAATTGCACTTTACTGTATGCAGAATAAAAAAAAAACAATTTAGGAGATCCTGAGTTCCCAAGATGTAGTACAAAATATGACAAAGCAACCTAGCTGTATTCCAAATGTATAAAGAATATTATTTAGGGTATATGGGAGAATGAATATCCCTAAGTAACTTTGGAAATTAGTGAACTGTATAAGACTAACGCTAAAAGGAACTCTACATAAACAGTGCACTCTAGTTGATAATGTTATTTCCTATGAGGCTACAGGTTAGTCATGCTGATATCACTAAACACGTGTTCTGAAATTGAACGATTGAGTAAATTGGTGGTGAGATCTGGGTTTTTCACTGTGGAAGTGAGAAGTTGCAGATATTCAAGAGGCTAGGAGGCTGGAATGATTCATGTGGTCATGGATTAGAGTTGGAAGCATAAGAATGAACTCAAGTTTAGAGTAATGTAGATACCGATTTTATATTTAGACTACTCATAGACATGTTTATCAATATATGCATAGGTAAATAAAAACACATGTATTTCCTTTCTTCATTGGCTGAAAGGGGCTAAAAGCAGTAGCACATTTAGAGCCCAGCTTGTGGCTTCCCTAACTGTTCTCCAAAAAAATAAACTAGTGATACTTGGAAAAATTATCGAATTTAAGATTTTGACAATAATATTCAAGATGATCCTGGGACATCCTGTAGTGCCAGAGAGTAAGTAAGTGCTCAAAAACATCAGCAACAACAAACCAACAACACACAACTATGTAGATACATCAAAGGGCCATCAGTACTAACTTAAAGAGTGCTCAAAGACCAAAGTTGGAGTAACCTTAACAAACAACAATAACAACAAAATTATATTGGATTACAACTCTTCCTCAATTGATGATGGGGTTACATCTCCACAAACCCATCATGAATTAAAAATATCATAAGTTGGAAATGCATTTAATAGCCCAACCTACTAAATATCATAGCTTAGTCTGTTTAACTTAATGTTAGTCGCTCAGTTGTGTCCGACTCTTTGCAATCCCATCGTACAGTCATATCTTGCTAGGCTCTTCTGTCAGTGGGATTTGCCAGACAAGAATACTGGAGTGGGTTGCCATTTCTTTCTCCAAGGGATCTTCCCAACCCAGGAACTGAACCCAGGTCTCCTGCATGTCAGGCAGTTTTCTGACCATTTGAGACAACAAGGAAGCCCCTAGCCTACTTTAGATGGGGTTAAAAATAGCCTATAGGTGGGCAAAATCTAACACAAAGTCTATTTTATAAGAAAGTGTTGAGTGTCTCAGGTAACTTATTGACTACTGTACTGAAAGTGAAAAATTGAGTAGTTTTATGGGTACAGAATGGTTGTAAATGTAGAGGTTATTTACCCTCATGATAACTGACTGAGAGCTATGACTCACTGCCACTGTCAGCATCATGAGACAATGCAGTACCTCACATTGCTATCCCAGGAAGAGATAAAATTCAAAAATGGAAGCACGATTTCTCCTGAGTCTGTGTTGCTTTCACCCCATTGAAAAGTTGAAAAATGGTAAGTTTAGCAATTATAAGTCAGTGATCATCTGTATAACCCAAAGCATAAGATACAGTTCTGTATTGATATAAATAAATGATCAAATAAACAAACATATTTTGTTGGGGGTAGACTTATCTCCTAATCAGAAGAATTCCTAATAGTTTATATAAATTGTCTTCCCTCAAAGAAGGAGGCCATATTCTTCGTTCTTTAAGTGTGGCCTGTACACTGTAACTTCCCTCCAAAGAACAAAGAGGGAAAAACTATTAACTACCCAGGGGAGAACCTGATTAATATCTCAGGTGATGAATAGTGATATCCAACGTAAAATGATGATAATAAATCTTCCTTTGATAAGATACAATGAAGATAGTACTTTACTTCATTTGTAAATAGAAACCACAGAGTTACAATAACTGTACTTGACTCCATGATCTTCCTCCTAAAAACACATTCAGTTCAGTTCACTTCAGTCACTCAGTCGTGTCCGATTCTTTGTGAACCCATGAATAGCAGTATGCCAGGCCTCCCTGTCCATCACCGATTCCCAGAGTTCACTCAGACTCACGTCCATAGAGTCAGTGATGCCATCCAGCTATCTCATCCTCTGTCATCCCTTTCTCCTCCTGCCCCCAATCCCTCCCAGCATCAAGGTATTTTCCAGTGAGTCAACTCTTCGCATGAGGTGGCCAAAGTACTGGAGATTCAGCCTCAGCATCAGTCCTTGCAATGAACACCCAGGACTGATCTCCTTTATAATGGACTGGTTGGATCTCCTTGCAGTCCAAGGGGCCCTCAAGAGTCTTCTACAACACTACAGTTTAAAAGCATCAGTTGTTCGGTGCTCAGCTTTCTTCACAGTCCAATTCTCACATCTGTATATGACCACTGTAAATACCATAGCCTTGACTAGACGGACCTTTGTTGGCAAAGTAATGTCTCTTTTCAATATGCTATCTAGGTTGGTCATAACTTTCCTTCCAAGGAGTAAGCGTCTTTTCATTTCGTGGCTACAATCACCATCTGCAGTGATTTTGGAGCCTCCAAAAAAAAGTCTGACACTTTTCTCAGTTTCCCCATCTATTTTCCATGAAGTGATGGGGCCATATGCCATGATCTTCATTTTCTGAATGTTGAAATTTAAGCCAACTTTTTCACTTTCCTCTTTCACTTTCATCAAGAGGCTTTTTAGTTCTTCTTCCCTTCCTGCCATAAGAGTGGTATCATCTGCATATCTGAGGTTATTGATATTTCTCCTGGCAACTTTGGTTCCAGGTTGTGCTTTTTCCAGCCCTGCGTTTCTCATGATGTACTCTGCATAGAAGTTAAATAAGCAGGGTGACAATATACAGCCTTGACGTACTCCTTTTCCTATTTGGAACCAGTCTGTTGTTCCATGTCCAGTTGTAAGTGTTGCTTCCTGACCTGCATACAGGTTTCTCAGGAGGCAAGTCAGATGGTCTGGTATTCCCATCTCTTTCAAAATTTTCCACAGTTTGTGGTGATCCACACAGTCAAAGGCTTTGGCATCATCAATAAAGCAGAAGTAGAGGTTTTTCTGGAACTCTGTTGCCTTTTCGTTGATCCAGGAGATGTTGGCAATTTGATCTCTGGTTCCTCTGCCTTTTCTAAAACCAGCTTGAACATCTGGAAGTTCATGGTTCACATATTTCTCAAGGCTGGCTTGGAGAATTTTGAGCATTACTTTACTAGTGTGTGAGATGAGTGCAGTTGTGTGGTAGTTTGAGCATTCTTCGGCATTGCCTTCCTTTGGGATTGGAAAACACATTACTCAAGTGTAATCATGAGGAAATAGCCGACAATGCAGGTTTAGGGATATTCTATGAGATATCTTTTCACTTTCCCTATTTCTCAAAACTGTCATAGTAATGAAAAGCAATGAAAGTCTGAAAAACAATTATAGACAAAAGTAACCTAAGGAGACATGATGACAAATACAAAATTGTATCATGATAGGATCCTGCAGTGGAGAAACGATCATTAGGTAAACACCAAGGACACTGGAATAATGTATTGACTGGATAATAATGTCTTGATATGGGACATTAATTATAACAAATGTACTATATTATCATGAGAAATTAATTGTGGTACTTGGGTGTGGGGCATATGTGACTGTTTCATACCATCCTCATAATTTTTTAAGAATCTATAACTGTTCTGAAATGAGAACTGTTTTTAAAAAGAGGAGAAAAATTTGAGTACTTAAAAATGATCTGAAAAATTTTTGGAGAGGGAAGTAATGTTGGAAAGGCCTTATGTATCATATCTATGCTTTAAGGTGAATGAGTAAATAAATGTTTATATTCCTAGCTTTATACATGTAAATACATTTCATATTGTATTCTGATATAGAACATAGAATTATGATAGCATAGAAATAATCTTAAAGGAATCAAATTATGGGCAATATCAGGGCTCCCTGATGGCTTACTGATAAAGAATCCACCTGCCAATGCAGAATCCATGGATTTGATCCCTGGGTTTGGAAGATTCCCTAGAGGAGGAAATGACAACCCACTCCAGTATTCTTGCCTGGAAAACCCAATGGACAGAAGAGATTTGTGGATTGCTCTCCATGGGTCACTAAAGAGTTGGACACAACTTAGTGACTAAACAACATGGTCTGTATTATAGTTAAAACTGCCTGACCCTTAGGAGGTATCCTAAAATTGGCCTTTATATGGACCATCAACCTTTTAATGGGTAGAAGTGTGGGGTTGGTTATTTTGTGTACAAGATAGTCTAGGCTTAACTTCTTTTTTCATAATACTAGGCATGGGATGTTTGATAAGTCCTATCACGTTTATGACTCAGAAATTCATCTGTTGTAAAACAACACCAACTTTATCAGTATTTGAGTGCTGCTGTGAGAACTAGAGATGGTGTGTATCACAGCCCAGTACTAAGACTGGTATGCTTAATATTTAATATGCAGTGGCACCCTACTCCAGCACTGTTGCCTGGAAAATCCCATGGACAGAGGAGCCCGGTAGGTTGCAGTCCATGGGGTCGTTAAGAGTTGGACACGACTGAGTTACTTCACTTTCACGTTTCATTTTCATGCATTGGAGAAGGAAATGGCAACCCACTCCAGTGTTCTTGCCTGGAGAATCCCAGGGACAGAGGAGCCTGGTGGGCTGCCACCTATGAGGTCACACAGAGTCAGACACAACTGAAGCGACTTAGCAGCAGCAGCATGTAAAGTTCACATACTCCCAACTAATTCTGATTGGCCTATTGTTTTTCCTATGGGATTTATAATTTTATAATGCCTCTTTAAAATTTCTTGTTACAGTAGTGAG
The DNA here is from genome assembly GCA_006408675.1 of Madoqua kirkii. Taxonomy (NCBI): domain Eukaryota; kingdom Metazoa; phylum Chordata; class Mammalia; order Artiodactyla; family Bovidae; genus Madoqua; species Madoqua kirkii. The sequence goes on from SJYC01001146.1 coordinate 30,943, forward strand.
CAAAAGAGACAGTACCCCTTCTTTGATGAACCTTATATCCTTAATTGGTGAAATGGAAAATTAAAATGAGTAACTTAATCAAGAATATAGATTGAAAATTCTAGTAGAGAGTGGCTACATAGCAATTTCAGGTTGGGTGCTTAAAACAGCCCTCTTTGTGATTTAAATGACAGGAAGGAGACAGGCATGAGAAAGCCAGAGGACTGAGCCTTGCAGGAGATTAGGGGACTATCCCTAGTCCCCATGTGGGAAGTGAGCCTGGTATGACCAAAGGAAAAAGGTGGAGCTCTGTGTGTGAGCAGTTGAAGGGGAAAGCCCGCCTGAGTTTTTACAGCAGACTAAGTATTTGTGTAGTTTATTGTTTTTAATGGAATGGAGTGTTTTGGGAGAACTTTATACAAGGAAGCTTAATGTTTTAGAATATTACTCTGTTGTATGTTAAGAGTGGAAAGAAAAAGCTTTCAACTACATTTTCATTTTATATCAATCCACTCAGGGGTTTGAACATCTCTGTTGATTATTCTCAAGGAAGAGAATCATGATTTGAAAGTTTGTGGATTTATGAAAATTTCTATGCATCTTCTGTGAACCTGTCTCTTATACACATCTAAGGGGAAAGCCCGCCTGAGTTTTTACAGCAGACTAAGTATTTGTGTAGTTTATTGTTTTTAATGGAATGGAGTGTTTTGGGAGAACTTTATACAAGGAAGCTTAATGTTTTAGAATATTACTCTGTTGTATGTTAAGAGTGGAAAGAAAAAGCTTTCAACTACATTTTCATTTTATATCAATCCACTCAGGGGTTTGAACATCTCTGTTGATTATACTCAAGGAAGAGAATCATGATTTGAAAGTTTGTGGATTTATGAAAATTTCTATGCATCTTCTGTGAACATAAAAATTACCATATGTGTTTATATATAGATATTGATATGCATATTATTTTAGAAACTGAATGTAAACCACTTGATTCAATGTTTAAGAAAAAATCCAAAACTATACTTGCTCTTCATCTAAATGCTCAGTTATAACTTTAAGGTAAGATTCAGATGACATTTCTTGTATTCCAAGGGAAAATTTGAATACCTATTTATAATGATGATGATGGTAATGATGCTTAAAAATACTATGGACTTCCTCATCTAAAATATCCAAATATTCTTTTATCAGGCTTAAACTAGTTTATAACTGTATAAATACTACCTCCACTTCATTTTTTTCCTACTTTTTCTACTAAAGTAACCAAAAAGATTAGTGAACCATGTGTCAAGCCCCAAAGTATGGCCTAAGTAGAAGGAAATACAGTGGATTCTAGGCATACTTGGATAGTATTCAGCAAACTGTAATGTACGTGTGATTCACTTGGGGATTTTGTCAAATGCAGGTTCTGTTCAGCAGTACTGTGGGGGGAACTTGTAATTCTGTATTTCTAGGAAGTTTCCAGATGATGGCAAAGCTTCCGGCCCATGAACCAGCTTTGAGTTGCAAGATGCTAATCTTTATCACCAAAGAAAATCCCTTGGGCATTTACTTATTTGTTTTTCAATATCACTGCCTGACTCCCATCCAAGACCAACAAATATGAATATCTGGATTTGAGTCGGACATAAATGTATCTTAAAAAGTTACAGTTGATTATAATGTTTAGACCAGCTTGAAAACCATATCTCTAGAGCGTATAAGCCATGAATAAAATTTCTTTATAACATTGCTTAGGGCAAAAATAATATGGGCAGCAGGTTTTAAGGATACTGTTCTGTCAATGTGCTGTGAAGAATTGTAAAACAATTTGCTATTTTTGATCCTGATTTAATTTTGAGCAGAGACTAACAGAACGGCAATTGTACTAAATTATACTGACTTGCATGGCAGCTTTGTGATAATGGGGCTATTGATGAGGCAGACCATTACATTCATTTTCACTCAAGACTGAAGCAAGGATTTGAACGGAAGTTTCCAGAGGTGAAAAATGAATGTGTAAGCCCATTTATATTCATATATTGAGTGAATTAATTCATTTTCTCCATAAATGGTTTTGAGATAACAAGCACTCAAGTGACTATAAATAGACATTTTTTTTTACAGTGAAAATTTATTTTTAGATCTTCCTATAGTCAATTGAAGATAATTTATGAAATATGTTAATTCTAACATAATGTTTATTACTAATAACTACTTAGTGATTACTTAGTGTGTCCTATGTGATATATATTATCATTATTTTTATATTATTTCTCCATTTTATAGGAAGAAGACATTTAGATTAAAAAATATTAAATAATTTTTTCAACTTTGCACAGGCAGTATGTGGCAGAAATGATAGTTCACTAGTTTGTAAGACTCCATGGTCTATGCATTTTCCAGTCCAGATCATTAGCACTGGAGTTACTTGAAATGCTGACTAGTCAATGTCTTCATTACCACTCAGACTTCTCATAGGAAACAAGTTGGAACACATAGGAGACATTTAAAGAAATCATCATGAAGTATTTTTTCAAAGTAATATATGTGCATGATTGCACTATTAACTTTTTTCAATGATGATTTTGTTATAGAAATTATAAGCTTTATTATGTAAGTGTGGTCACACATTTCAGTCCAGAAATTTATGGAAGTTTTTAATTAGTGTCTCTAAAATATAGTAACCTAGTTCCTCATTCTATCAGTAATGTTATTGGTAATTCCTAGCTTCATATTTAACCCTGAAACTGTACTCTAAAAAGT
>SJYC01001149.1:0-14001 GCA_006408675.1 Madoqua kirkii
GGTTTTGATTTTTTTAATCTTTTTATAAATGGTCTTTATTTAGAGTATAAAAATGCAATTAGTTTTATTTATTGACATTTTAATTATTATTGTAGGTGTGATGGGCTCAGAGCTTTTGTTTTTAAAGATTTTATTAAAATGTTAAGTCAAATATATTAGGTTTTTGAAAAACTAACATGTGTCTAAAATAAGCCTCTGAATTTCTATATCCCAAGAACTTAACAAAGTGCATATCACATAGCAGGTAATCTATAAATGATTGTTGAATGGACAACGATTCTCTTTACAATGATTTTGTATAACATCATTGATTAAATGCTTCTTAAAAATTATTCCTGGAGGCTTACTGCAACCATGTTATGTAAATACACTCAGTGAAGTAGACATTGTTAATTGCAATATTACCTGTTCAGCTCCCCAGTCTTTTTTTTTTTTTTTACTATGTATTAATTTTGTTTGGGGAGTTCCCTGGTGGCTCCGAGGGTAAAGTGTCTGCCTGCAATGCAGGAGACCTAGGTTCGATCCCTGGGTCAGGAAGAGCCCCTGGAGAAGGAAATGGCAACCCACTCCAGTACTCTTGCCTGGGAAATCCCATGGACAGAGAAGCCTGGTAGACTATAGTCCATGGAATCGCAAAGAGTCGGACACGACTGAGTGACTTCACTTTCAATTTTGTTTGGAGTAGTGATGTATTTGGACCTAAGTGTTGAATGATGGTTCCCTTACAGCCAGAAAGGATGAAGCTCTGAATGGTGAAATCTGATGCTCTAGTTAAAAAAGTTAGATATGTCTAGATTCTCCATCATTCTTCCATTATCCTTCTACCTTGAGCTTGAACTTGGTATTTTGAGATTTAAGAATCATCACAATAGGTCAGTAAGTATAAGATGAGGTATTCACATGCCTTTGGTAGAACAGGGAGGTAGAAGTAGATGGAACTATTGTGTTATCACCAAGCAACCAAAGGAATGTCATAAACTGTCGCTTTCTGAATTTTCTCATTTGTGAAAAAAAGAAGCCAACTTTGTTCAACTCACTATTATTCAGATATCTGTTAGTTAGAGAGAAATGCATTAGTGTGTGACATAGTTGGATAGTACTGAATGTATTACTACTGAGATCAAAATAGCACTGACCAAAAGACAGCTCTTACAAATAAGTTAATTCATGATCCTCTTAGGGTCCTGAGACGGTTTAAAAAATTAATATGGCCAAACCAAGTTGAATGAGAATAAATGCTGAATGATGTATAATAGCATTGCATTTTATACTGGAATGGTAGACCTCATTGTTTACAGATTTATTTAACAATATACAACATATTCTCTAAGGCTAAATTTGAGCTTTCTTTACCTAAAGGCTTCCTAATAATCAAATCTTAACATGTTTAGTCTTTTAAAATTTCACAATAACATTTATTAAGTGCATCAGAGTTTGGGCTAACATTATCTTTGTGTATGTGTTGAATCTCTTTCATAGATGTAGGCATGAACATTAGAATACCATCTCTTTCCTTTCTTGTTTTAATTGCAGACTTTCCAAATCATCACAGCACTGTTTCCCTCTAACTTTAGTATAACCATAAGCTCCTCTTTGACCAACATCCAAGTGGTTACTACAATATTATCAGAGTTGTAATGCTAGCCATAACTTGATATCATAACTAGATCTGGAATTTAATTTTTAATACGTTTCAAGATGGAAAATCATTACTTTACGAAAATATTGCACATCAGATACTGACTAGTTTATCCATTTTTTTTTGGCTGGTTTCCTATACTCTAAATTTCTATATACATATGTTTAGGTGCACTTTGCTGTTCTGTTTGTCTCTGAGTTAATTTAAAATTTTTAAATTTAATACATGTTTGGATAAATATCCTTTCTTAATTTGTTTTTCAGATTTAGCTTGGTTATTTTGAAACTTACTGTGTGTAGAAGTCAATTTGCCAATTCCTAACTTGATATCCATGACTGAGCTAAAAGGTAAACTTTTAGTTTAGTTCAGTTCAGTTCAGTCTCTCAGTCGTGTCCAACTCTTTGCGACCCCATGAATCACAGCGGGCCAGGCCTCCCTATTCATCACCATCTCTCGGAGTTCACTCAGACTCACATCCATCGAGTCCGTGATGCCATCCAGCCATCTCATCCTCTATTGTCCCCTTCTCCTCCTGCCCCCAATCCCTCCCAACATCAGAGTCTTTTCCAATGAGTCAACTCTTCACATCAGGTGGCCAAAGTACTGGAGTTTCAGCTTTAGCATCATTCCTTCCAATGAAATCCCAGGATTGATCTCCTTCAGAATGTACTGATTGGATCTCCTTGCAGTCCAAGGGACTGTCAGGAGTCTTCTCCAACACCACCGTTTAAAAGCATCAATTCTTCGGCGCTCAGCCTTCTTCACAGTCCAACTCTCACATCCATACATGACCATAGGAAAAACCATAGCCTTGACTAGACGAGCCTTAGTCGGCAGAGTAATGTCTCTGCTTTTGAATATGCTATCTAGGTTGGTCATTACTTTTCTTCCAAGGAGTAAGTGTCTTCTAATTTCATGGCTGCAATCACCATCTGCAGCGATTATGGAACTCCAAAAAGTAAAGTCTGACACTGTTTTCACTGTTGCCCCATCTATTTCCCATGAAGTGATGGGACTGGATGCCATGATTTTCGTTTTCTGAATGTTGAGCTTTAAGCCAACTTTATCACTCTCCTTGATGAAAGTCACTTTCATCAAGAGGCTTTTTAGCTCCTCTTCACTTTCTGCCATAAGGGTGGTATCATCTGCATATCTGAGGTTACTGATATTTCTCCTGGCAATCTTGATTCCAGCTTGTGTTTCTTCCAGTCCAGCGTTTCTCATGATGTACTCTGCATAGAAGTTAAATATGTAGGGTGACAATATACAGCCTTGACGTACTCCTTTTCCTATTTGGAACTAGTCTGTGGTTCCATGTCCAGTTCTAACTGTTGCTTCCTGACCTGCATACAGATTTCTCAAGAGACAGGTCAGGTGGTCTGGTATTCTCATCTCCTCTTTCAGAATTTTCCACAGTTTATTGTGATTCACACAGTCAAAGGCTTTGGCACAGTCAATAAAGCAGAAGTAGATATTTTTCTGACACTCTCTTGCTTTTTCCATGATCCAGCTGATGTTGGCAATTTGATCTCTGGTTCCTCTGCCTTTTCTAAAATCAGTTTGAACATCAGGGAGTTCACGGTTCAGGTATTGCTGATGCCTGGCTTGGAGAATTTTGAGCATTACTTTACTAGCATGTGAGATGAGTGCAATTGTGCGGTAGTTTGAGCATTCTTTGGCATTGCCTTTCTTTGGGATTGGAATGAAAACAGACCTTTTCCAGTCCCGTGGCCACTGCTGAATTTTCCAAATTTGCTGGCATATTGAATGCATCACTTTCACAGCATCATCTTTCAGAATTTGAAACAGCTCCCCTGGAATTCCATCACCTCCACTAGCTTTGTTCGTAGTGATGCTTTCTAAGGCCCACTTGACTTCACATTCCAAGATGTCTGGCTCTAGATTAGTGATCACATTATCATGATTATCTGGGTCGTGAATATCTCTTTGTACAGTTCTTCCGTGTATTCTTGCCACCTCTTCTTAATATATTCTACTTCTGTTAGGTCCAGACCATTTCTGTCCTTTATTGAGCCCATCTTTGCATGAAATATTTCCTTGGTATCTCTTATTTTCTTGAAGAGATCTCTAGTCTTTCCCATTCTGTTCTTTTCCTCTCTTACTTTGCATTGATTTTATTGATTTTATCTTTGTTTCTCACACACAGATTTTTTTTACCCTTCTCCTTTTCAGTTCAGTTCATTGGCTCAGTCGTATCTGACTCCTTGTGATGCCATGGACTGCAGCACTCCAGGATTCCCTGTCCGTCACCAACTCCTAGAGTTTACATAAACTCATGTTCATCGAGTTTGTGATGGTATCCAACGATCTCATCCTCTGTCATCCCCTTCTCTTCCTGCCTTCAGTCTTTTCCATTAAGTATCAGGGTCTTTTCAAATGAGTCAGTTCTTCACATCAGATGGTCAAAGTACTGGAGTCAAAGCTTCAGCGTCAGTCCTTCCAATGAATATTCAAGACTGATTTCCTTTAGTATTGACTGATTTCCTTTTCTTTTTACGTGTATTCAATTGATTGTTGTTACTCAATCTTTAGTGATATAGGAACTGACAATATAGATGTTTTTGCAAAATCGTATGTATATCACAATGGCTAACACTATAGGACAGCACTGAAACATGAATAGAGCTTACTTTATACTTAAGTAATTCTGCAAAAATGATACATTTTCAGGTCCTTGACTATCCTCTTTTTACATAGAAATGTTCTGTTCAGCTGGCAATGTTAGTTTTCTTTTCTATTAAGTTAGCACATCAAAATCTTCTATCAAAATGAATCAGTTCAAAATGAGCAATAGATCTAGATGAGAACTGGATGATATGGGAGTGAAGAAAAATTTTTTCTGTTGCAATGGACCATAAAGTCTAAACTCAGACTAAGAAGGTGGGTTTGTTTTGTTATAAAGAGCATTATACTTGAAGTGAGCAAAAGGAAGTTTGTAAAGATATTATTCTCATTTTATAAAACATAAACCAAAGCTTAGATATATTTTGAGGCCTTAAATTATGTAACTTATGCTCTACCTGAGATGTGTATAAGAGACAGGGGCTCAGAGCTTTTGTTTTTAGTCTAAACTCAGACTAAGAAGGTGGGTTTGTTTTGTTATAAAGAGCATTATACTTGAAGTGAGCAAAAGGAAGTTTGTAAAGATATTATTCTCATTTTATAAAACATAAACCAAAGCTTAGATATATTTTGAGGCCTTAAATTATGTAACTTATGCTCTACCTGGACTACTAACTTATTCTATTTACCTAATTCATTTCATATGAAATGTAATTACGTAAATAATAGATGAAAATATTACATATTTAACCCAGCTAGTTTCTTTGTTATTTCCTATATGCTTTCTGTCTTTTTTTAAGTTTTATGCTTTTGTGCAAACCTTGTCTTCAGTCTGAAATGCTTTAACCTATTTATTTCATGTCATCATTTGTACATTAGTATACTTGCAGCTTGTATTTTTTCTAAAAAGCTTTATGTAGGTCCTTGATAAAAATGAACCTCTTATCTGTGTTTCAAGGTCATTTCTTTTGTAACATTATCTTAGTACACATTTATACATTTTTTTCCTGTATTGACATATGTTATCTATCTATCTATCTATCTATCTATCTATCTATCTGTCTATATCTATATCTATATATATAAGCTAAGCTTTAAATGCAATAAGCATTCACATACTCTCCCATTCTTTTCTGTACACACCATACTATCAAGCATTATGCCTACCAGGTACTAGTGGCTAGATACGCCATTTGGTGTATTTATCTATTGTTGCCTAATAACATCCCTGGTGGCTCAGCAGTAAAGAATCTACCTGCCACTACAGAAGACATGAGTTTGATCCTTGGGTAGGGAAGATCCCCTGGGAAAGGAAATGGCAACCAATTCTAGTATTTTTGCCTGGAAAACTCCATGGAGAGAAGAGCCTTGTGGGCTACAGTCCTTGGGGTTGCAAACAGTTGGAAATGACTGAGCAAGTGAGTACACACATTACTTCAGTTCAGTTCAGTTCAATCGCTAAGTCGTGTCCAACTCACAAGATGGAAAATCATTACTTTACGAAAATATTGCACATCAGATACTGACTAATTTATCCATTTTTTTTTGGCTGGTTTCCTATACTCTAAATTTCTATATACATATGTTTAGGTGCACTTTGCTGTTCTGTTTGTCTCTGAGTTAATTTAAAATTTTTAAATTTAATACATGTTTGGATAAATATCCTTTCTTAATTTGTTTTTCAGATTTAGCTTGGTTATTTTGAAACTTACTGTGTGTAGAAGTCAATTTGCCAATTCCTAACTTGATATCCATGACTGAGCTAAAAGGTAAACTTTTAGTTTAGTTCAGTTCAGTTCAGTCTCTCAGTCGTGTCCAACTCTTTGCGACCCCATGAATCACAGCGGGCCAGGCCTCCCTATTCATCACCATCTCTCGGAGTTCACTCAGACTCACATCCATCGAGTCAGTGATGCCATCCAGCTATCTTATCCTCTGTTGTCCCCTTCTCCTCCTGCCCCCAATCCCTCCCAGCATCAGGGTCTTTTCCAATGAGTCAAGTCTTCACATGAAGTGGCCAAAGTATTGGAGTTTCAGCTTCAGCATCAGTCCTTCCAATGAATACTCAGGACTGATCTCCTTTATAATGGACTGGTTGGATCTCCTTGCATTCCAAGAGACTCTCAGGAGTCTTCTCCAACAACACAGTTCAAAAGCATCAATTCTTTGGTGCTCAGCTTTCTTCACAGTCCAGTTCTCACATCCATACATGACTACTGGACAAACCACAGCCTTGACTAGACAGACCTTTGTTGGCAAAGTGATATCTCTGTTTTTGAATATACTATCTAGGTTGGTCATAACTTTTCTTCCAAGGAGTAAGTGTCTTTTGATTTCATGGCTTCAATCACCATCTGCAGTGATTTTGGAGCCCCCCAAAATAAAATCTGACCCTGTTTCCACATACATATGCCTAACGAATTAACTAAAAAGTCAGCAGCTTAAAATAACAAAGATTTTATTATGTTAGATTTTCTGAGAAGCAGACATTTGAGAGAAGCTGAGCTAAGTAGTTTTAATTCAAGGTCTTAAAGATGTGACCACAGTTTTATTCTAAGGCTTGATCCATGTCTGAACTCTCTCATGGTTATTGACAGCCCTCACATTTTTGGCTGGCTGTTCTAAAGACTTCAATTCCTTATGTCAGTGACCCCTTCTGTGGTTGCCTGGCATGGAATCTGACTTCTCTCAGAGTAAACAATGAAAGAGAGAGGAGAAAAAAAACCTAAGATGGAAGTAAACAGTTTTTAATAACCAGATCTTAACAGTGACATAGTATCACATCTGCCACATGCTGTTGTCACATTGAACAACTTTGGTGCACTGTGGGTGGAGCCAACACAAAGGTTTGAATATCAGGAATTACAGATCATTGAAGATCATTCTAGAGGCTGCTTATCTTTCTTGGGAATTGTGATAGACTCAATTCTGACTTGTTTTGGTCTTAACATATGCTGTAAAATATATTATTAGTTGTTGTTGTTGTTCAGTTGTTCAGTCATGTCTGACTCTTTGCAGCCCTATTGACTGCAGCAAGCTGGGCTTCCCTGTCCTTCACCACCTTCCGGAGCTTGCTCAAACTCATGTCCATTGAGTCGGTGAAGCCATCCAGCCATCTCATCCCCTGTCATCCTCTTTTCCTCTTGCCTTCTATCTTTCCCAGCATCAGGGTCTTTTCCAATGAGTCGGCTTTTTGTGTCAGGTGGCCAAAGTATTGGAGCCTCAGTTTCAGCACCAGTCCTTCCTATGAATATTCATTCCAATGAGTTGATTTCTTTAGGATCAACTGGTTTATACTTTATTTATCCTAAATATACTTGTGTCATAATTAACCAATGTCCCAAATAGGTAAATATTACTTATAAATTCATTTGGGGGAAAAACACAAGTTATATGACTGTCACATTTTCTCTGTCCTGTCATAGGGTTCAAGTAATATTTGATGCGCACGTGTGTGCACGTATGTGTGTTTTCACTGCAATTTAAGATATTACACAGTGGCTATTATTAAGAAAGATTATTATCTTAATTATATATATTCATACAGTTGTTACATAAGATTTCAAACATAAATCTTAGTAAATATGTGGATCATTTTAAAGAGTAAGAAGAATAGAATTATATATTGGTACTAAGTTAAAAAAATCAAATTATTTGCTACTAATTGATGTATATACTACTTTGTTCTTTCATAAAGGGAATTTTTAATTTAAAATTATTTTTAAACAACTTCATAATATTCTTTATGTATGAGTTAAGTAAATTTGTATTGAATGAAAGAAAAATACCTTAACTTTGGGGTCTTGCTCTGTGCATTAAATTACATTTGTAAATGCTTCACTGAACAATATTTTTCAAATATAATCCACATATAGTAATCATGTTTAAAATATAATTTTTCATAGTTACTACCCATCTGCTCAATACTGATAAGAAGTTCAATAAAGCTGGCTGTAAAAATCAATGCTGTTAAATGTTTATTAATTATCTAACACATTGCTTAGCTTACTGAGCACATTTAATATCCCAATACATATTTCAAGGTATATATGGAAATTTTGTACTTAGGTTTAAAGATACATTTTAAGTATCTTTTCAGCTAGTTCTCTTAATCCAAATTTATAAGCATTGCGTTTATTCCATTTAATCTGATCTTTCATTGAGGATACAGTTTCGCTGAAGGTAAGGCAGACAATTTCTATCTAGGGAAAAAAAATCTTAAAAGTACATTGTACATTAAAAACCACTGAAGCATAATGGGCTAAACTGCACATGGACCAAATTTCAACATTTGCCAAAATTATCAGTAAATTTAAGACTCATTCTAATTTTCTCAGTCATTATTTTAGACTCCAATAGCACTCGGAACTGATTTAATCAAGCAGTAAAGCATAAAGTATTCAGGTCAAGTAGATCAGCACAAAAATGTTTTCTAATTCCTTTCATTCTCATCTCATGGAGTCTTTTTGTCACTAAGATTATTAGTGCTTGGATTCTAAAATTATTTCTCTTTCCAAGCTGTATTCATGTGTTTTAAGATAGTACCAAAAAAAAGAAAAAAAAAGCCTTTTTAACTATTGAGGAGCTAAAAAGGAACCATAAAGTTTAATTCATATCTACTAGCAGCCCTATTTTTTTGCATCTGTACTTCATGATCCTTATTCCATTCCCACCTCTGCCTCTTCATCTAACTTCATGCCATAACAATAGTATGTAACCTAATGCTCTAGCATCTAACATAATGCCTTAAACACAGTATCATTCCAGAATGCATGTTTTAAAAATATGTTGAAATAGATGTTCACAATACTGGTGTCAAACTCATGAGGTGAGAAACTTGGATGGTTTTGATTACTCAGTGTGTTTTGATCTTGCCATTGTCTTTTTCTGTTAACATGGTATCTAGCAAAGAGTTTATTAATGGTGATCTAAAATGAACTAGACAAAATCTTACATACTCAATGCCTTTCCAAGTCATAATGCCTACAATTCTTTCATTAAGGACTTACTCTCTGAGTTTGATGCTCTGGAGAAGTCTACAAGTTATACCTGGGCTATTTTGGTGGCCTAGCCACTTCTGGTTTCCTGGCCATTCTTTATATAGCCATCAGGATGAGCTTCACATACTTTCACATTTGATTATTTCTTTCCCTGTGTAATACCAATGGCTCTTCCATTGCAAGAAAGATAAAATAAAAACTCCATGTAATATCCACATAGTCTTCATGTGTTTGCCTCAGTTTCTCTTAACTGATTTGCTCCCATGATCGTTATACTCTCTTCCCATCTATCCATGTACCCTCCTCCATCATGTATCCTTTATTTCTTAATTGTCCCTTCATATACCCCATCTATGACTTTATGTTACACTCTTACCTATCCCTGTAGTTTCCATCATGCATCCTAGATTGTCTCCCCATTGAACTTTTCACTGTTTCTGATTTTATCTTAGAACTTTGTATGTTTTATTTGATGTGCCTAGAATCGTGCTGTTGTTGATGTTTTTCAGTTGCTAAGTTGTTTCTGACTCTTAGCGACTCCATGGACCATAGCCTGCCAGGCTCCTCTGTCCATGGGATTTCCCAGGCAAGAATACTGGAGTGGGGTTCCATTTTCTTCTCCAGTTGGATCTTCCCAACCCAGGGATTGATCCCATGTCTCCTGCATTGGCAGGCAGATTCTTTACCACTGAGCCACCAGGGAAGCTCTATGCCTAGAATATCTTCAACCAAGTCTGTCCTGTATAATGCCCTCCTACACATTACAAATAATCTAAGCTTATAGCTCATATTTTCTGTGAAGTTTTCCTGACAACTTCTGGGTTTTCTATCTGTCCCCAAACCTACATACCTTTCCCTCCTACCATTTAACTCGTTTTGGGATCCATACTCATATTTTATCTCCCTTCCATTTTTAAAATAATCCAAATATATTCATTTCAGAATTTAATATGAGGTTTAATAGATTAATTTATTTCATAATTTAATATCTTGCTATGGCTAAATTTAAGAAAGAACTCACCTTAAAATGTCTAGTACAAAGCATTATCCTGTATTTATTATTTGTTATTTACTAACCACTGTAAAAATGATAGAACAAGATGAATCATTAAGAGACTACTCAGGAATATTCTTAGGAAAACTATCTTGAGTTAGAAAGAGAAAACAGTCACCTTTATTCTCAGTTTGAACACATTAAGTAAGAAGGAAATAAAAGAAATAAATAAAACAAGAAAATAAAGCAGGGCTAAACTTAATTTAAAATGTAATACTCTTTAGCTGTCATGTTTTCAGAAATTGATCTAAATGTTATAAATTTTGAGCCTTTTCCAGAGGCTGTTTTCTTGTGATTTCTGCATTTTAATCTGTCTACTATGACACTGTCTCACTGAATCTTTCCAGCTCCAAAATGGTTTTTTTAGGGGCTTTACCTTTGAAAAAGCAGAGCAAGTTTTTGGACTGATAAGGGTTTTACTCACCTAGTATCTATGAGGAGTGTGTGTGTGTGTGCGTGTGTGTGAATGTGTATGCGTACATATTTGATGTTATGTACAAGTCTTAAGACTTGAATATCTTATATATCAAGTAGATATTACCTAAAATTTATCCATTTTTACCAGGAACTTTATTACCAAGCTTCCTTTTTGAAGAAAAGCAAAAGTATTACTATAGAATTAATGTTAGTTATCTTTTCAAACCAGGTACTTTGGGGACAATAGAAGATAGAGCAATATAATATATGTAAAAATGGTAGTAGAACAATTATTTGAAGAATATAAAAGATTATTTTCCATAAAGTATTAATTTTGTTTATATTTTACTTATAATCAAATAAAGTGCAGGCAGTGTATTCTTCCTCCAGTATAATTCTACAAAGAAAACTTAAATTGCTAATATGAGGCTAACCACTTGGGGCCATATACTGCTGATGGATGACCAGGGGATAATGATAAATTAATCTCATTCTAAATTCTGTCAACCAAATAAATCACAAATGTCATCAATTTCATTAATATATTAACATTCCACTTAACCGGTATACATATCTCTTGATTTCCTTTTCCAAGGGAGCCTGTTCATTTTAGTCATATTTACCCTGAGCTTCATGAAACTGGAAAATTATTATTAATTGTGGTCACTCTATATAGAGAAGCCTTTTGGTAGGTGTTATTTGTGGAGAACTGCCCTCTATTTTCAGACTACATAGTCACTCATCCTTTTGGTGATAAAAATATTATTTCTCAGAAAAATGGGCAAAGTTCTTGGAAAGTATGCGCAAGAGGGAGAGTTCCTATTTCTTGAGAGGGTGTTTAGAATACAGATATGAGAATATCTGGCTTATACAGAAGAGAAAATAGTCATAAATAAAATGCCCCTCATGGAGACTCGAATAACACTGCAGATTATACTGTGTTGAAAAACACAGATGCTAATAATCCTGAGTTGAAAGTATAGTCAGATAAATTGAATACTAAAATGAAGAAGGTTTACATATATCATCTTCAATTTTTTCCACTTGCATTATCTTTTTATGAGTATGCAGGAGAGTGACATATGATTAAAATGTAGGTCTAATTAGTTTTAAAGATCTCTTTCATTAGATATAAAATAGCAATTTAAGGGATGAAAGGATTTTGTTAATATCATTGGCAGTACTTTTTAAGTAGTGATTGTATTAGCTACATATCTGTATATTGCTCAAACTTAAAGGTCTTAAAATAAAAGTTAACAGGTATTATTCTCATAGTCTCTATAGGTCAGGAATGATAGTTGCTTTCTTGGGCAGTTAGGGCTATCTTCTCTCATGGGATTATAGTCAAAAATCAGCTGAGACTGCAGTCATTTGAAAGCCTAACTGGAACCAAATAATTCACTTCCAGGTGACACACTCCAGGGATGGCCATTCCGTGGCGCTGATTGTTTGAAGGAAGCCTCAGTCTTTCTATGTGGGCATCTTACAGACTTCATGATATCCATGGTTGCTGAATTCCCACACAGCAGGCCACTCAAGAGACTTAGACTCATTGTTACTTCTGGCACATTCTATTCCTTAATAATCATCTCATCCGGCTTCCACTGAAGGCTCATTGCTAGTTCCAGCACCTTCTATTCATTAATAATCATGTCGTCTGGCTTCCATTCAAGAGGATGAGAACTGCACTCATTTGTTGAAGAGAGGAGTGCCCGAGAACCCATGCACATCTTATAAAGCCACAGTGTGGTGAACTGACAATGTTTTATGCATGTTATGTTACAGAATCGCTGAAATATAATAAGTCCTATGGTGGTGGGAAGAAACAAACTGAGTTAGATAGACTGAGCATAACAAGCTTCTGCTACTTTAGGAATGGACTTTTTGAAGTGATGAATAAGAAACTGAACCAAGTAAAAAATCTGTAGGGAAGGTTCCTAGAGCAAAAGCCGAAAATATCAGGGTACCTGGATGCACAAGAAGTTAGCACGGAAACTGGTAGAACTGCTTTGTATATTTTCCTTTAGGCTATTTTTAATTGGAGGATAGTTGTTTTACAATATTGTGTTGGTTTCTGCTGTACAACAAGGTGAATAAGGTATAAATATAAATATAACACCTCCCTCTCCATTAGGATATATTTAAGTGACTTTAACAACTGACATTTTAAAAAGCTAGTATAATTCTTTAATTAATATAAAAACATATGTTAAGAAGACTTAAAATGAATCTTTCACTGGTTTATTTGAAGCTATCTTTTATGGCATTTTCTACTGGAAAGTATACTGATAAGGACTTAATACTTTTCTCTCCAGCTTTTCTAGGAAGTTTCAAAACCAAACATTTGTTTTATGTCACACAATTTTGTGTTTTCCATAGACACTATTTTACATTGTAGAACAACTTCCTTGAGCATTAACTTTATTTTTCAATATTTAAATTGCAAAATCTTTTCATTTATTTTTATGAAATTTATCTTCAAGTTCTCCTACTTTTATTTACTCAATTCAGTAGTAAATACTTGAAATTCCATATTCAATTTCAACTTCAGACCTGGCTGGGCAACAAAGAGTAGTTCCTTAATGAAAAATTATTTTTTAAGAACATTTATGTGGTATTTATTTGGCTCTACCAAAGGGAAAGGCCACATTAGTCAACATAGCAAGTATTCACTTAGTCTCACTATTCTTTTTCTAAAATTTAAAAAAAAATCAGATAAATGTAATATGTGAATCTACATATCCATCTTCTAACATATTGAAGGAAATATTTGCAGAAATTCATCGCATTCGTATATCCCTCTAGATAAGGGAATGACAAGCCACTCCAGTATTCTTTCCTGGAGAGTCAGGGACAGAGGAGCTTAATGAGCTGCCGTCTATGGATTTGCACAGAGTTGGACATGACTGAAGCGATTTAGCAGCAGCAGCATATGTCCCTCAGAAAAACAATGGAACTCAGTAACTTGAGTCAAATATGTAATATATTATAGATTTTGAAACTGTTGGAGGTGCGTTGAGCAAGTCTTTCATGAAGAAGAAATTAAACTTTAGAAACTAAAGAAACTTTTGCCTTTAATTATGTTGGGAAAAGTAAACACTATCACCAGGACAAAAATAAATCTCTCTCAGAAAAAATTAGAATCTTTCTTCCATTAATATGTTCTTTTTTCAAAAAGATTCAGGTTTACCTGTGTCAGTTTCTACCTCTTCTCTGATTTTCCTACTAATCTTTTTACTTAGGTTAAATACCACTTTCTTTAAGGAGGGAACAAATAAATCACTGATACACTCAATAAATCAAATAAG
>SJYC01001151.1:0-13865 GCA_006408675.1 Madoqua kirkii
TGTATTTAATTTATTCAAAAATATTTATTGATCATAAAATGTGTGTAAGGCCAAATCATGGGTTGTTGGGAACCTTGAGTGTTAAAACAAAACAATAAAAAAGTTGACAGAATTGTGATATGTGCTATAGAAAAATATAAGATGGAGAAGATAATGGGAATTAAAGTCTACAGATGTAGATATCAGTGTCTGAGTATATTTATGAATGGAATGTTCAAGCAGTCCTCACTGAAAATAAAATTTTAACCAAGATCTGAAGTGTGTGATGTGAGATGAGCATATATTTGACAGAAGATGCTCCCAAGCAAAGCAAGGAGTTAATGAAAAACCCCTTAATCTTTTTAAAAAATGTTTATTGGGGTACAGTTGATTTACAACTTCATATTAGCTTCAAGTGTACCACATATACAGTGAATCCGTTATATATACATACATATATCCACTCTTTTTTAAAGATTCTGTTCCCATATAGGCTGTTGCATAATATTAAATAGAGTTCCCTGTGCTATACAGTAGATCCTTATTAGCTATTGTAGTTGTATATATGTCAGTTCAAATATTCCAGTTTATTCCTCCCCCTCTGCTTACCCCTGGTAACCATAAGTTTGTTTTCTACATCTATAATTCTATTTCGTTTTGTAAATAAGCTCATTTGTACCCTTTGCTTTTTAGATTCAACATACAAGCAATATTATGTGATATTTGCCTTGTCTTTAAACAGGATGCTTGCTTTTTAAGGGAAAGTGGAAGGCCAGTATAGCTGAGATAGAATGGGAGAAAAATAGGAGATAATATTAGAAAAGAGATGGGAGTTGGTGATAGCAACAATGAGGATAGAAGAGTAGGAGAAATTAAATCAATGTCTACACGCCATCCTTAGAAGTTTAGCTTTAACTGTGAATGAAATAGGAAGCTATAGCAGGAATTTGTGAAAAAGAAATAATTTGATTTGAGCTATAATTTTAGAGGCTCATTCTCTGTGTTCTTTCTGAGAATACATTTTAGAGGGACAAGAGTGAAGATAGGAAGACTGTTTAGGGGCTAGTATAACTAAGTGAGAGATAATAGTGGCTTCTAACAGAAAAGTAACAATGAGTGTGGCAAAAGTGGTCCCACTATGGATACATTTTAAAGATACAACCAATAACATTTCCTTATATTATATTATGTGTGGACAGGAAAACTTCTCAGCCAGTACCTGTTGATGAAATCTTAATAGAGACTACAATTAGGAATGTTAAGAGTCAAAAGAGGTCTCATTTCATCACTGATGACAATATTCTTGATGTCCTTTACCTATGGATTCTTCAATTCCTCTTTGCTCTTTGATTCTGAAGACTCCTTCAACTTGTTAACCTTTGGGCTAATTTGCTGGAGGTCAATATTAATAAAATCTTCAACACTGTCAACTTTGTATGAATCCTTCTTTTCAAAAGCATAGACTTATCTATGATCTCAAAACCCAGATGGACAGTTGGTCGGTAGGGGCAGGGCAGGGAAGTTAAGCACAATGCCAGGAACCCTCATCTTCTCAGAATCTGGCAAATACAAATCCTCAATGCTGCATCATGCATATATGCTATTATATTTGTATATAGCAATAGCATGTGTGTATATATATTTTAGTGTAGCTAACTTTTTAGTATTTTTTCTAATCAACTGCATTGTGGTCAGAGGATTATACTATATATCAATTCAAATTCTGAATTTTCTTATGTGGTTGCAAATTAAAAGGTTATTCTGCACTTCTTGCTTAGAATGACGCAACACTTAGTGAACACACACACTCACACACAATACATATAATATTAAGTCAAGCTTCCTAAACAAGCTGTTTAGGTCTTCTAATCACTTATTATTGATTTTGTGGCTTCTGTTCGGTAGTTAAAAGATGATTTCTATTTGTTTTTTGATAGAATTTTAGACTTGTCCAATTCAATATTTAGTTCTTTAGACTTTTGCTTCATATGTGGTAAGCCTGTGTTTGTATGTTGCAAACAAAATTAGAATTATGCGCCTGCCCAGTTGTGTCTCTTTGCCACGCCATGGACTGTAGTCCAGCAGGTTCTTCTGTCAATGGGAGTATCTTGGCAAGATTATGTTGGCAGCTCACTGGAGTGAACTGTCATTCCCTCCTCCAGGGGATCCTCCTACTTCAGGGTTCAAGCCTGTGTCTCCTGGGGCTGCTGCATTGGCAAGAGAATTCTTTACCACTGAGCCACCTGGAAATCCAAGAATTGCTATACATTCTACTAAACTGACTCTTTTATCACTGTGAAATACTCTCTTTTTCTCTAGAAATGCTTTTTGTCCTAATGTCTCATTAATATTATATATGTTTTATTTTAATTGTCTTTATATGTCACAGCTTTCTGCATTCTTTAATTCAATCTTTTATGTATCTTACTCTTTTATAAACAATAAACAGAACTCTGATTTTTAAAATCAAGTAAAGTAACCCTTGCATTTAATTAGAGTTTTATCCATTTATCTTTAATGTAATCATAAATATTGAATTTTAATTTTAGTGAGGACTTTCTACTTTTATGCTTGTCATAGACATTTTTGTTCACATATTTTCTACTTAAAAATTTTTTGTGTGTGTTTAACCTAGAAATTACCACATGAACCTTGCTTTATCAAAGTCTAATCACAATTAGACACTTCCCTTCTTTTAGCACTTTTGATTACTATGTATTGCCTCTTTAGTTATATACTAGTTATGTTCATTAATATATTAATTTGTAAGGATTGGCAATTGATTGTATATTTTCCCTTTTCTTGCTCTTTATATTTTCCTGAAAAATGCTAGTTGTGTTTTTCTTCTTCTTCTTCCTGTGGAATTCCTTCATATTTTCCTTTATTGCAGACTTTCTGGAGACATATTTTCACCCTTTCTTGTCTGGAAATTTATTTATTTCACTTTTGCACTTAATGAATACTTTGTACTGGACATAGAATTCTAATTTAATATCTATTTTCCTTCAACACTTTAAAGGTATCATTTCGTTATCTCCTGTTCTCTATTGAATCGGTTAATAAGCTCACAATGTTACTGTTTTCCCTTTGAAGGCAATCAGCTTCCGATTCTATAGCTGCCTGCAAGCATTCACTCTGCTTTGGCTTTTGGTTTTCAGAGGAATTACTATAATGTGATTTGAACTATATTTCTTGTTTCTTTTTAAAACTTGACATTTCAGCACTTCTTGAATTTGTGGCTGATATTAGTGGCTAATTCTGGATATTCTTAGCCACCATCTCTTCAATATTGAGCATGTTTCATCCTCTCCTGCCTTTCATCTGGGGGGTTCAACATGTGCATTATATATTTTCACCTTATACCTTATATCAAATACTTTCTTTTTATTTTCCATTGTTTTTTCTCTCCACATTTCAGTCTTCATTTTTTTTTTTTGAGTTGTGTGTCAGATCACACTCTGAGTTCTTAATTTTAGTTATTGCTACCCTTCATTTTGGATTTTCTATTTGCTTTTCTCCAGCTATCCCATGTTTCTTCCAAAATTTCCAAAGGAATATGTTTTACCCTGAAAATTTAAGCTTGCGTGTGTGCTAAATAGCTTTAGTCATGTCCAACTCTTTGTGATTCTATGGACGGTGGCCTACCAGTCTCCTCTGTTAAGGGATTCTCCAGGCAAGAATACTAGAGTGGGTTGCCATGCCCTTCTCCAGAGGATCTTCCCGATCCAGGGATCAAAACCATGTCTTTTACATCTCCTTTATTGGAGACAGATTCTTTACCACTAGTGTCACCTGGGAGGCCTGAAAATTTAAGCTTAGTTATTTTGTATTGTTAGCCTGTGGCCTCGTTTAATTTAACATATGGAGAACCTGTGGATCTCTCTCTTTTGTTTATTATTCTCATCTATGTAATTTTGTCTCTCCATTATTACTTATTTATAATTTTGTGATATATGTTACATGTTTAACATATGAAATAATTTATGTCTTAGAAGATCAGTCATCTTCATATCCCAAAGTTTTATGCTTATTTCTCTCATGTGTCTGTAGCCCTAAGAATCTGCACACATTCTCATCCAGTTTCAAGGATTAAGGCAGTTTGGAGTTAGGTCCTTGGAAGGGCCAGTTTACTTCTAGTTTGACTTGGCATTTTGTTTTGTTTTTCAAAAGGTATTGCCTTCTTGGCTTCAAGGAAATTCAAGTAGTTTTCAGACCTTCCCACAATTAGGTGGCCATGTTTTCCCATATTGTTTTAGCATAAAGTGAAAGTGAAAGTGAAGGTCATTCAGTTCAGTTCAGTCACTCAGTCAAGTCCAACTCTTTGCGACCCCATGAATCACAGCACGCCAGGCCTCCCTGTCCATCACCATATCCTGGAGTTCACTCAGACTCACATCCATAGAGTCCATGATGCCATCCAGCCATCTCATCCTCTGTCGTCCCCTTCTCCTCCTGCCCCCAATCCCTCCCAGCATCAGAGTCTTTTTCAATGATTCAACTCTTTTCATGAGGTGGCCAAAGTACTGTAGTTTCCGCTTTAGCATCATTCCTTCCAAAGAACACCCAGGGCTAATCTCCTTCAGAATGGACTGGTTGGATCTCCTTGCAGTCCAAGGGACTCTCAAGAGTCTTCTCCAACACTACAGTTCAAAAGCATCAGTTCTTCAGCGCTCAGCTTTCTTCATAGCCCAACTCTCACATCCGTGTCACTCACTTATGTCCAATTCTTTGGGACCCCATGTACTATACGGTCTGTGGAATTCTCCAGGCCGGAATACTAGAGTGGGTAGCTTTTCCCTTTTCCAGGGGATCTTCCAAACCCAGGGATTGGACCCAGGTCTCCTGCATTGCAGGTGGATTCTTTACCAACTGAGCGACCATAAGGAGGCTATCAATTAATACACTCAAAATCTCTTAGAACCAGCAAATATCCAAAGATTGAAAAGTCCGGATATTGAGTCCTTATATCTGAATTTCTGTCTGCTCCTGAATTTGGTCTGGTAATTATTTATTTCTTAGCTGTTCTGTGCCTTCAAGCAAAATTTTCCCTCCAGTTTTCTGAATTTTTTCAGAAGGAAAGTCTATTATCTAACCTGCACTTACTAAAATTATAAATCTATGTATTTTTAATTAGCAAAGGAAATATTTACATAAAAAGAAATAACATTTTCTAAACAATCTTAACATTTTGAGACTATTTTGAGCTAATCTGCAGTGCAAATGTATTAAGCCTTAACAATAATAATATTTTAAATTCATTCCACCATTAAGGGCCCAACACGGTCTATCTCTCAGTTTAAATAGACACAGATTGTCAGTACTTTCCTGCTTTCCTTTCTTGATCATCAGCTAAATTAGCAACTTAATACATTCTATTTTTAAAATGTTCATGTCAATTATTACTCATGTTTCATTTGCACTCTCAATTCTGTTACCAGACTCTTAATGTAAAATTTCCATGTGATACATTTTGAAAAATAATTTAGACTTTATTATGAAAGGTAAGATGGTCTTTGTTGCTAAATCATGTCCGACTCTTTGCGACCCCAGGGACATTAGCCTACCAGGCTCCTCTGTCCATGGAGTTTTCCATGGAAGAGTACTGGAATGGGTTGCCAGTTCCTTATCCAGGGGAGTCTTCCCAATTTAGGGATCAAACTCAGGTCTTCTGCATTTCAGGTGTCTCTTCACTGAGTGAGCCACCAGATGAGATATGTGATATTAAATAAAATTCCATAAACTTCATTTGAATAAGCTAGGTCTAGATTTTTTATTTGTATATATATTCTGTTTCAATTCAGTTTAGTGGAAACTGATGGTAGTATTTATTTATCATAATGTACATAACATATATATCATTATATTATAGAGATTTTTCTATGTATTTTTCTTATTTTTCCTCCTAAATAAATTTTATAGTTAATAAAAAGAAACTCATTTAATGCCTATTTATACTAGAGAGTTTTAATAATTTTACATGTGTACACATATAGATATGATTTATTTTACTACAAATATTATAGTAGACATTATAATTGTCTCACTTGTTTTAGCAATTTCTTGGAGAAGTTAAGTAACTTGACACCAATCAAATCTAATTTTGAACCTAGCATAGTCTAACTCAAGAGCTTGTATATTGAACAGCTATGATAGACTGTTTCCCATTATGAACATTTTTAAATAATAGGAAGATGATTAAGTTGGTAAACGAATTTCTCAACACAAATTATACACTTGGTAAGGAGAAGATAGGATACGATGTGAAAAATATTTTGGTAAACATACCGGCACCTTATGGTGATTACTGAGATGATGAGAGGAGGAGAAGGAAAGTATGATTTTAGTTGGACAAGCTGCTACTGTTGAAGAAAATGCCATTGACTTGTAGAAGATAATGGCTTATCATCCCAGAGATATTCATATCAAGTTTTAGGATTATGTCTATTGGTTTGTTTCAATAAATAATTCTTTATAACATTAATTTATAAAAATAACCAAGATAATATCAAACTTGTTTTAAACATTAAATATTATAAGATTATAGCATGATTTTAAATATGATTTACTCTTAGGGCTTCCGAGGTGGCTGAGTGGTAAAGAATCTGCCTGCCAATGCAGAAGATGTAGGAGACACAGGTTAGATCCCTGAGTTGGGAAGATTCCCTGCAGTAGGAAATGGTAACCAACTCCAGTATTCTTGCCTGAAAAATTCCATGGATAGAAGAGACTGGTGGTTGTAGATCATGGAGCTGCAAAGAGCTGGGAATGACTGAGCAGCTGAGCACACACACACACACACACACACACACACACACACATACACACACACACACACACATTATTAGCAATGAGCTTGGGTATATAGTTGGGGCACACTAGTACTTGTGTGCAGGGAAAACTAGAGTAAAGAAGCTAGGAGATGACTTGGGATGACATGGAGAAAAGTCCAGCACCAGACGGCTGCCTGTGGTGACTTGAATGTCCTCACTCTTCACCAACCTATAATAGCAATCAAATCAGATTGCCAGATCTGATTTCTCATTGCCTTTATCAGCCTATGTACCACTTTGTGTGTATGCTTAGTTGCTCAATTGTGTCCAACTCTTTGTGACCCAATGGATTGTATTAGACCCCACAAATGCCCAGATCATTCACCTAACAATTTTCAAAGAGCACACCAAAGGTGCTCAGGAATAAGTCTATTTATACTCTTCATTTTTAGTCTTCAGATTAGAAGATAACTTTGAGATAACTATCTTTCAAATCATTCAAATTGCATTTGGAAGCCCATCTCTATTATGTGAAATTATTTTAAATATAGAATCCTAAATCCTTAATTTTCCTTCTATATTCTGAGATTCTATGTTACTATGATTCTATGTCATCAATAAAATTACATGGAAACCATTAGTCTCAAATCTACAAGTACAGTTAATAACAGAGGCTGAAGAGTAAGACAGTTCTATATATATCCAAATCTTTAATTCCATTAAATAATTCTACTAAGTAGTCTTCAGTTGCCTTCATAAATCTCAAAGTGTAAATGACCTATATCTTCTCTATGACTTTGATTAGTGTCTTGAATGACAATGTTATAAAATAAGATGCCTATGTTCTCGAGTTGAATTTAATGTTCCAGTCAATTGGTTTTCAATCTGGTTGACGTAATTTAAACAAGAGATGGATAAAAAAATGTCCTGACCCAGAGAAAGATGCAGCTCTGTTTCTAGGAAGAGGTAGCTAATTGAATTCATTAATCTGCATTGCCCCTGCAACTTGCTTTTTTTTCCCCAAGAAAATAATATGTTAACCACAAAATGACCAATGACTTCAGATTGTCTTTGACTGATAGATATCTAAAGCTTATGGTAACTGTGAAATATGGCCTTGGTATGTGTACATGTGTGCTAAGTCACTTCATTTGTGTCTGACTCTGCAACCCCATGGACAGCCTGCCAAGCTCCCTGTCCATGGGATTCTACAGACAAAATACTGGAGTGGATTGCCATGCCTTCCTCCAGGGGATCTTGGAGGGTTCTCCAGGGTTGCAATGCAGGCTGATTCTTTACCACTGAGCCAGGGGTAAACCCTGACCTCACTGTAACAATTGTCAAAGATCATCTATGTGCCTGATCAGAAGAAAAAAGAAAAAAAATACACCAAATGCCTGAATCTAAAATTAAAACAAATAATGTATCATTTATTCTATATTTCCAAGACAATAATTCAATATTCAACATTAATGTGATGAGATCATGAAATATCATTGGAATCTTGTCTATATACACACATACCAAACAAGGTGCCAAGCAACTTTAAACAGAGAAACATAAGCAAGAAAGAGAAATATGTAAGATTTAAAATAATTATAGGATAATTATAAACAATACAGTGTGTTGTCCGAGTAAGTGACAGTAGCAGAGGGCCAATCTGGTATAGGGATGTCAGAGTTAGTAGAAAGAAAACTCCTAAGAAGATTAAATAAATCTGTATATCTCTTCTAAAGTGGAAATAGCTGTCCAATTTATGCAAGCATGTTACTTTTCTTTAGGTATTCCAAGAGGATGCAGCTCCACTGCTCACTCATTGTCTACTAATTTTGGGGAGGAAAGTTAGAAATAACATTTCACCCATTCAGTTCTGCCCTAGTTCCTCTAAACAAAGACTATGAAGAAAACTGTGATGCTTATGTGAACATGTGAAGTTTACACACATTTCTATCAAAATATGTATTGGCAATGATACACTGAAATAAATGGAGAAGACAATATTTAAGCAATGACTGATGCCTAAATAGAAGCTTTCTGAAGGAAAGTCTTTTGAAAAGTTGTAGCAGCTTTAAGAACAGGACTCAACTGAACACATACCGTAAAAACAATGATATCTATATGGTATATTCAATTAAAGTGTTATATAATAACCTTATACCATATTCCATGTATTTCTTCATATCATAATGTCTGTGCATTTCTTTACTGAAGCTAACATCTTTAGTATTCTTCCATGTGAAAGCGTTAGTTGCTCAGTCATGTCCTACTCTTTGCCACCCTGTGGATTTTAGCAACCCAGGCTCCTCTGTCCTTGGAATTCTCCAGGCAAGAATATTGGACTGGGTAGCCATTTCCTTCTCCAGGTGATCGTTCCAAACCAGGAGTTGCACCCCTGTCTCCTGCATTGCATGAAGACTCTACCACCTGAGCCATCAGAAAAGCCCCATACTACCAAATATAATACAGCAAGGTTCATTATTCCAGACAAGAAGATCTGTGTGCTAGCTGAAGACAGTAAAGCCAATCCATCATTATAGTGATTCAATAGGCTGTGGCATTTGAGATTCACCAGCTCTACAGTTGTTAAATGGATCTGTTGTATAAACTTCTTTCCTTTTCTTTAAACATTCTGAGCAACAGTTCATCTTTAACATACCCTGGCAGACAAACTACAGATATGTCTTTGCATGTAATATTATAGAAAAGTTACTATCAAAAGCGCTTTATAGTTAATTTTAATGTTATGATATAATCTAACAACAGCTTTTAGCTCTAGAATTGAGATAAGGATTATTCTCAATTCATGATATGACGAGTAGAATAAAAAAAAATGTTGTACAAATGACAGTAACCATGTTATACATAATGTTGAGTTCTATGATTTGATCAAGTTTTATCACTATGCAAGAAGGGTCTAATATCTTGGAAATTTAAAAAATTGTTCCCTTTTTTATTTAGCATTATTTTATCATGATTCCATATAAAACACAAAATACATGTTTCTAAATTGTATTTCCTGTGAAAGTGCTACCTCAATATGCCAGCAAGTTTGGAAACCTCAGCCGTGGCCACAGGACTGGAAAAGGTCAGCTTTCATTTCAATTCCAAAGAAAGGCAATGCCAAAGAATGCTCAAACTACCGCACAATTGCATTCATCTCACATGTGAGTAAAGTAATGCTCAAAATTCTCCAAGCCAGGCTTCAGCAATATGTGAACCGTGAACTTCCTGATGTTCAAGCTGGTTTTAGAAAAGGCAGAGGAACTAGACATCAAATTGCCAACATCTGCTGGATCATCGAAAAAGCAAGAGAGTTCTAGAAAAACATCTATTTCTGCTTTATTGACTATGCCAAAGCCTTTGACTGTGTGGATCACAATAAACTGTGGAAAATTCTGAAAGAGATGGGAATACCAGACCACCTGACCTGCCTCTTGAGAAACCTGTATGCAGGTCAGGAAGCAACAGTTAGAACTGGACATGGAACAACAGAATGGTTCCAAAGAGGAAAAGGAGTACATCAAGGTTGTATATTGTCACCCTGCTTATTTAACTTCTATGCAGAGTATATCAGGAGAAACACTGGGTTGGAAGAAGCACAAGCTGGAATCAAGATTGCTGGGAGAAATATCAATAACCTCAGATATGCAGATAATACCACTGTTACGGCACGAAGTGAAGAGGAACTAAAGACTCTCTTGATGAAAATGAAAGAAGAGAGTGAAAAAGTTGGCTTAAAGCTCAACATTCAGAAAACGAAGATCATGGGATCTGGTCCCATCACTTCATGGGAAATAGATGGAGAAACAGTGGAAAGAGTAGCAGACTTTATTTGAGGGGGCTCCAAAATCACTGCAGATGGTAGTTGCAGCCATGAAATTAAAAGATGCTTAGTCCTTGGAAGGAAAGTTATGACCAACCTAGAGAGCATATTAAAAAGCAGAGACATTACTTTGCCAACACAGGTCCATCTAGTCAAGGCTATGGTTTTCCCAGTAGTCATGTATGGATGTGAGAGTTGGACTGTGAAGAAAGCTGAATGCCAAAGAATTGATGCTTTTGAATTGTGATGTTGGATAAGACTCTTGAACGTCCCTTGGACTGCAAGGTTATCCAAACAGTCCATTCTAAAGGAAATTAGTCCTGGGTGTACATTGGAAGGACTGATGCTAGAGCTGAAACTCCAATACGTTGGCCACATTATGCAAAGAGTTGACTCATTGGAAAAGACTTTGATCTGGGAGGGAATGGAGGCAGGAGAAGAAGGGGACAACAGAGGATGAGATGGCTGGATGGCATCACCTACTCGATGCACATGAGTTTGAATAAACTCCAGGAACTGGAGATGGACATGGAGGCCTGGCATGCTGCAATTCATCAGGTTTCAAAGAGTCAGACACGAATGAGTGACTGAACTGAACTGAACTGAAGTGGAAATGCTTTTGACATTTTCAGGCTATTATTTGTTTAACTTTTCAGGATCAGTTTAGTTCAGTTCAGTTCAGGTGCTCAGTCGTGTTCGACTCTTTGCAACCCCATGAACCGAAGCATGCCAGACCTCCCTGTCTATCATCAACTCCTGGAGCCTACCCAAATTCATGTCCATTGAGTCAGCGATGCCATCCAATCATCTCATCCTCTGTCATCCCCTTCTCTTCCTGCCCTCAATCTTTCCCAGCATCAGAATCTTTTCAAATGAGTCAGCTCTTTGCATCAAGTGGCCAAAATGTTGGAGTTTCAGCTTCAAAATCAGTTCTTCCAATGAACATCCAGGACTGATCTCCTTTAGGATGGACTGGTTGGATCTCCTTGCAGGCCAAGGGACTCTCAGAAGTCCTCTCCAAAACCACAGTTTAAAAGCATTTATTCTTCGGTGCTCCCTTTTCTTTATAGTCCAACTCTCACATCCATACATGACTAACTGGGAAAACCATCACCTTGACTAGATGGATCTTTGTTGGCAAAGTAATGTCTCTGCTTTTGAATATGCTATCTAGGTTGGTCATAACTTTCCTTCCAAGAAGTAAGTATCTTTTAATTTCATGGCTGCAACTACCATCTGAAGTGATTTTGGAGCCCCCTCAAATAAAGTCTGCTACTGTTTCCACTGTTTATCCATTTATTTGCCATGGAGTGATGGGACCAGTTGCCATGATCTTAGTTTCCTGAATGTTAGCTTTAAGCCAACTTTTTCACTCTCTAATGTCACTGTCATCAACAGGGTCTTTAGTTCTTCTTCACTTTCTGCCATAGGAGTGGTGTCATCTGCATATCTGAGGTTATTGATATTTCTCCCAGCAATTTGATTCCAGCTTGTGCTTCATCCAGCCCTGTGTTTCTCATGATGTACTCTGAAATAAGTTAAATAAGCAGGGTGACAATGTACAGCTTGATGTACTCCTTTCCTTATTTGGAACCAGTCTGTTGTTCCATGTCCAGTTCTAACTGTGGCTTCCTGACCTGCAAATAGGTTTCTCAAGAGGCAGATCAGGTGGTCTGGTATTCCTATCTCTTTCAGAATTTTCCACAGTTTATTGTGATCCACACAGTCAAAGTTTTGGCATAGTCAATAAAGCAGAAATAGATGTTTTTCTAGAACTCTCTTGCTTTTTCCATGATCCAGCAGATGTTGGCAATTTGATCTCTGGTTCCTCTGCCTTTTCTAAAGCCAACTTGAACATCTGAAATTTCACAGTTCACGTATTGCTGAGCCTAGCTTGGAAATTTTTAAGCATTACTTTATAGCGTGTGAGGTAAGTGAAATTATACTTAAATCTATAAATCATAATATAATTTTGTGTAATAGTAGCACTGAAAACAATAAATCACTCTTTCCTACCTGTTCCCCTCCCCACCCTCTTGCAGCATTACTGTCCCCTGTGAAATGAAAGGCAACCTTATGTGATATGGCTTATCTGCCACATAGACCACTTCATATTATTTAGGTCTGATGGTGAAAACCAGGATGTTTTTCTATGAAAACTTCACCCTGTTAGAACTTCTTAAAAGGGATGCTTTGCATACTATTGATGAGAATGTAAGCTGTTATTATCATTATGCAAACAGTAGGAGATTCTCAAAAAATTAAAATAGATAACCATATGATCCAGTAATGCTTCCCTTGTATCTCAGATGGTAAAGAATCTGCCTGCAGTGCAGAGACCTGAGCTTGATCCCTGGGTTGTGAAGATTCCCCTGGGGGAGGGCATAGCAACCCACTCCAGTATTCCTGCCTGGAGAATCCCCATGGATAGAGGAGCCTGGTGATTACAATCCATGGGGTTTCAAAGAATCAGACATGACTAAGCAACTAATCACAGCACAGTGCATGACCCAGCAATCCTACTTCTGGAAATATATGCAAAGGAAAAAATTTCATTATCCTGAATGCATATCTGTACTTCCATCTTCATGGCAGTGTTATTCAAAATAATAGAAGTATGGAAACAATTTAAGTATCTGGAAACAAATTAATGGATAAAGAAAACGTGTTATACATATTATAACAGTGTTGTTCTGCCTTATAAAAAAGGAGCTCATCATTTGTGACTGAATTGGTGAACCTGTAGAATATTATGCTGAGTGTAATAGCTAGACAAAGTATTGTATATTATCATTTATATATGCAGTCTAAAATAAGTAGAGGGCTACCCTGGTGGCTCAGCTGGTAAAGAATCTGGCTGCAGTGCAGGAGACCTGGGTTTGATCACTGGGTTGGGAAGATTCCCTGGAGAAAAAAAGTAGAAATAATTAAAAACAGATAATGTAAAAGTAACTGCCATGGTCTGAATGAGGGTGATGTAAAATAAGGAACGGTTGGTAAAATGTTACAAACCTTCAGTTATAAGGTGAGTGAGGGCTGAAGTAAGTATAGTTGGTAGTACTGTATTGCATAGTTGAAATAACTGAATTTACTAGGACAGTATAACTTAAATGGTCTCACCAAGAAAATATAAAGATAAATACATAAGGTGATGGATGTGTTAATTAGCTAGATAGAATCTTTTCACAATATATATGTATATAAAATAATCATATTATTCAATTTAAATATATTATAATTTTATTTGTCAATTATACTTCAATAAAGCTGAAAAAAGTTTAAAAAAGGTGGGG
>SJYC01001153.1:0-46168 GCA_006408675.1 Madoqua kirkii
AGCCAGGTTTCAACAGTATGTGAACCATGAACTTCCAGATGTTCAAGCTGATTTAGAAAAGGGAGAGGAACCAGAGATCAAATTGCCAACATCTGCTGGATCATTGAAAAAGCAAGAGAGTTCCAGGAAAGCAAGAGAGTTCCAGGAAAACCTCTACTTCTTTTTTATTGATGATGCCAAAGTCTTAGACTGTGTGGATTACAATAAACTGTGGAAATTTCTTCAAGAGATGGGAATAGCAGACCACCTGATCTGCCTTCTGAGAAATCTATATGCAGGTCAGGAAGCAACAGTTAAAACTGGACATGGAACAACAGACTGGTTCCAAATAGGAAAAGGAGTACGTCAAGGCTGTATATTGTCACCTTGCTTATTTAACTTCTGTGCAGAGTACATCATGGGAAATAATGGACTGGAAGAAACACAAGCAGGAATCAAGATTGCTGAGAGAAATATCAATAACCTCAGATATGCAAATGACACCACCCTCATGGCAGAAAGTGAAGAAGAACTAAAGAGCCTCTTGATGAAAGTTAAAGAGAAGTGAAAATTTGGCTTAAAACTCAACATTCAGAAAACTAAGATCATGGCATCTGTTCCCATCATTCCATGGCAAACAAATGGAGAAACAGTGAAAACAGTAACCTACTTTATTTTGGGGGGGTTCCAAAATCACGTCAGACGGTGATTTTGTCACCCTGCTTATTTAACTTATATGCAGAGTTGATCATGGGAAATACTGGACTGGATGAAGCACAGATTGCAACCAGGAAATTAAAAGATGCTTATTCCTTGGAAGAAAAGGTATGACCAATGTAGACAGCTTGTTAAAAACCAGAGACATTACTTTGCCAACAAAGGTCCACCTAGTCAAGGCTATGGTTTTTCCAGTAGTCATTTTTGGATGTGAGAGTTGTTCTATAAAGAAAGCTGAGCACCGAAGAATTGATGCCTTTGAATTGTGGTGCTGGAGAAGTCTCTTGAGAATCCCTTGGACTGCAAAGAGATCAAAGCAGTTCATCCTAAAGGAAATCCGTCGTGACTATCTATTGGTAGGACTTATGCTGAAGCTGAAACTCCAATACTTTGGCCATGTGATGCAAAGAACTGACTTTTTGAAAAGACCCTGATGCTAGGAAAGATTGAAGGCAGGAAGAGAAGGGGATGGCAGAGGATGAGATAGTTGATTGTATCACCAACTCAATGGACATGAGCTTGAGTAAACTCTGGGAATTGGTGATGGACAGGGAAGCCTGGTGTGCTGCAGTCCACGGGGTCAAAAAGAGTTGGACACAACTGAGCAACTGAACTGAACTGACTACTTTTCCAGCTGCCTGTGAGTACTTTATATTTCTAAACATGTCTCAATGTTGCTTTTACTGTCCATCTACTTTTGCCAAGGGCCTTTCTGTCACACAAATTCATTGATGCATTTGCTACTTAATAACATGGACAACACTGATTAGCCTTTAAAAATATTCTCAAGTTATTTTATTTTAAACACAAATGATTTTTTAAAACATAATTTTGAGAGGTTTACAGCTTTGCTATATACTTATCCAAAAGGGAATTTATAACTAAAATGCTGACACAATCAATACTATAAAAGCATGAACAGCCTTTGGCTATAAAAATGCTTATGATTGCTTTCGCTTCCTTTGCAGAGTGTGTGTTCCACAGAACTGCTACATTAGAAGCAGTTGTGATGGCAAATAATAGTGCCTTACATAGGATTCTTATCTGCTCATCATATGCTATTTTTACATTATTGCTGAAATTTCTCCTATACTTAAAATGGCATTCACTTTATTTCCACTCAGGGAAGACAGTGTGTAATAAGCAATCTCAATTAAGCTGAACTTAAACATGTCCAACTTTTCAATAGAGTAATAAATTGGATTTGACAGCAATTGACTTTGACATGTGCTGTCACACCTTATCAAACCAAAGGCATTTTGCCGCATGTATAATCCATTTGGAATCTGAATAGAAAACTTACCAAGAGATTTTAAGGAAATTCAAGAACCTGTCTGAAATAATGCAGTTAGGTAAATTTTCTGCTGAAAAATGTTCTACAGTCTTTGTTACATGATGAGAAAGTAACAAGCATGAGTTTAAGAGGCCTGGAGGGAAACAGATGGCTCCCTTATGGGCTTCTCTGATAGCTCAGTTGGTAAAGAATCCACCTGCAATGCAGGAGACCCTGGTTCAATTCTTGGGTCAAGAAGAGCCACTGGAGAAGTGATAGGCTACCCATTCCAGTATTCATTGGCTTCCCTTCTGGCTCAGCCAATAAAGAATCCACCTGAAATTCAGGAGACCTGAGTTTGATCCCTGGGTTAGGAAGATCCCTTGGAGAAGGGAAAGGGTACTCACTCCTGTATTCTGGCCTAGAGATTCCATGGACTGTATAGTGCATGGGTTGCAAAGAGTCGGACATGACTGAGTGGCTTTCACTTTCCTGTGAAGAGAATGAAGACTAGCACCTGATGGTCCAGATTGCATTGATAAAAAGTAGCCTGGATTTCTAGAAGTTAGTTTGCATCTACCAACAATTTTAGCAATACACAACTTGCTAACTAGGTCATTCAATTGTAAAGTTTATCTGTTAGAAATGGCAGTGCTTACTAATATGCTAAACTTTGTTTCTTTGATACAAACTCCAGTCAATGTTTGGAGTTTTAGGATGTTCTCCTCCTCAACCCCCACGAAGAATGTATTGTCATTGTCACTAAGTTCCCTGCAAATCAAATCTGAGAATGTTGTATATGTATGGAAGTAACATCGGGGAGATCGCCTGGAGAAGGAAATGGCAACCCACTCCAGTGTTCTTGCCTGGAGAATCCCATGGACGGAGGAATCTGGTAGGCTGCAGTCCACAGGGTCGCAAAGAGTCTGACACGACTGAACAACTTCACTTTCACTTTCAACATGATGTTATATATTCACTCTAAAGTATTTAGATTCAAAGACAGCTAGTATGACAGGGACACAGGAGAACAGAAAGTATGAAAACAAGGGTGTTAATTGAAATTTTATGAATGGCAACTGTATATACATCAGCCATTTACACCAGGCAAGATGCCAGAGACTTTTCTTAGAAAGAAGTAGAGAGGGAGGGCTCCTTATAAGAGATAGAATGGTTAGTTTTAATGCTACATTTTGAAGTAAATTCCTCTAATTCTGCTCTTTAGAGGCCTCCAGCATCTCCTCATCCAAACATGGAGCTGCCCATCCATAGACCTGTAGCTCTCTATCACTATTCCTGTCCTGTAATTCTAAACTATGACTGGGAAGACAAATCACCGATATTTGAAATGGATGAAAGAAAAATGTAACTTAGCCTGCCACACAGGAAAATGGATCTAGACAAAACTGAAATAGTTTAGCAAAGAAAATTGTTTCATCTTTGAATACATGTGTGCATGCACAGATATACTCACAGATCTGTGTGCTCTGGAATTCTCTGAGATATTTGATAACCCGGTGTATTTAAGAAGATACATATGATTCAAAACTAGGTAAAATATTTGGAATTTAAAGCCAAAATAGTGTCTTAGAATGCAAATAGAGTCATAAAGCTCAAGGAAAAATGATAATTTAGAAGGTGT
Organism: Madoqua kirkii; assembly: GCA_006408675.1. NCBI lineage: Eukaryota > Metazoa > Chordata > Mammalia > Artiodactyla > Bovidae > Madoqua > Madoqua kirkii. The sequence continues at coordinate 3,612 of SJYC01001153.1, forward strand.
TGTTTTATGATACTGGCTCTCAGGCTAATTTGATAAATATCTACAAGTATCTTTTAGTGAAAACAATCAAACCTACTTCTTAACAGTCAACAGAGAAATAAAGGAGGAGCAAAAGCAATGCTTTTTCTTCATGCACATTTTCTTATTTATCAGTGAAGTCTCACACAGATATAGCTACATGAATGTTGATAAACTATTTATAAAAAACACAGTTAAAATTTATCTTTATCATTATATGCTCAGAAAGTTAGGCAAAGACTTTTTAAAACTTTATTCATTAAGATAACATGAGTAGGTTTCTTATTTTTCACTTAATAAGAGTTGGACAAAACTGAAGCAACTTAGCACCCATGCACTTCTAAATGCTAAGTGAGCAAATGACATTCACAAACCAAATCCAGCCATTACTTGTTTTTGTAAACAAAGTTTTAACATCTTCATTCATTTATTTTATTGTCATTTGCTTCTTTTGGAGTAGGAAATGGCCATTAACTCCAGTATTTCTTTCCTGGAAAATCCCATGGACAAAGGAGCCTGGTGGATGACAGTTCATAGGGTCGCAAAGAGTTGGACACAACTGAATTTTGCTGCTTTTGTGCTACAGTGACAGAGTTTAGTAGCTGTAACAGATACTATATAGTTTGCCAAGCTGAAAATATTTATTATCTGGTCCTTTATTAAAAAAAAAAATCGCTAACCCTTGAAACACAACTGTGGTCTCAAAATGTGGTCTCTAGACCAATAACATCAGCATTACCTGTAAATTTCTTAGAGAGAAAATCTTGGGCCCTAGCCAAAACAACTGAATCAGGAATTTTGAGGGTAAAGCCTAGCAGTCTGTTATAACTAGTTTTGTGAGTGATTCTAATGCACACCCAAAGTGAAGAATCACTGTTTAGAAGAGGGGCTAGTGAACTATGACCTTTGAGTTAAATATGGCCCTCCTCCTTTTTTTTTACATATGCTTCAAGCTAAGAATGGTTTTTACATTATCTTAATGATCAAAAAAAAAAGTAGTATTTTTATTCCTACAATGAAAGTTTCAGTATATACAAAAAAAGTTACATTAGAACACAGTCATATTTGATTTGCTTATATATTGTCTATGGGTGCTTTTGCATTACAATGGCAGATGTGAGTAGCTGTAGCAGAGACCATATAACTTACAAAGACTAGTATATTTGCTATCTGGCACTTTATTCATAAATCCGCAAACTTCTGGCTTAAGCACTCATCAAAAGGCAATTTGTAGTATCATTGAATAGTAGGAAAATAAGGAACCTCAGGGATTAAAATTTTACCTGTTAAAGTGAACTCCCTCTGCCAAGACACTCTCAAGCAACAGTGTGAAATCAGAGGTGTGGAAACATCTGGAAAGTGCTGAGATGTCAGAAGCCAAGGTTCTCGATCTATGTGGGCTTCTAGGCTCCTGAGAAGAACTGGGAAGAAACAAATCAGGTAGAGAAAAACAACAACTAAGCACATAAGAAGTAAGGAAAAAAAAGAGGGAAAAATAACAATACTGGCATGAATTAAGATCTGTCACTTTTGATACGTGATTCTGAAGAATGGAGGTACACTAGGTGTAAATTCTTGATTTTCATTCTATTTTCCAAACTTTATTGCTTCCACCAAAAAGCCTGTTATGAGGCCAGTGGGACACATCTCAAAACTATCTGATCCTGTTTGGACTCTTAACGAGGATTATGCATTAAAAATTAATCATTTTTAAAGTATATGAACTAAAAAAGAAACTAATGAACAAGTGAATTAATCCTACCCTGCCATATCCAAACCAACAAAAACTTCTTGGTAATAAATTTACAGCATTTGAACTCAAATTCCTAAGAATTTCATATGCATCCATTGCTTGTCTTGTACTTGCATATAATGGTTGCTATGGGTGACCCAGAAATGAAACCAATCACAGCACTGTAATTTAAAACTAAAACAGCTGGCAAAAATCTTTCCTCTCAGAGCGTGTTGTCAGAGAAGTAAATGAAAAGGTCAGGAGACTTTTCATTTGCTTCTGTGATAACACAGACTACTTGAACTAAGGAACATATTAATGTTTCCTCTGAAGGTTTCTATTATGTGTCGGGGCCCTATTCCTGAATATCACAGTGGAGGTGATAGAAAAAGACAGGTGATAGAATGAAACAGTTGGTTCTAACACAAAATAATCAGGCATCTTTATATTTCCACTTTACATTATAACAGGAAAGCTGATTAGATTCTGTGGTTTTACCTAAAAATAAACCTAGCTCAGAGGGAAGATTTTTGTCTATGTGCACCAATTTTTATTATAAAAGAATTTCTTTTAAAGGCACAGGCACATCTTCACATGATATGGTTAGTGCTTCTTATATGAAAAGCCAAGGAGCTCCCAAAGAGAGCTCCCATATGTTAATTCATATGTGTCAAATATTATAGTAATGAAGTGTGTCTTAAAATAAATCTGCATTTGAGTTTTTTGAATGTTGACCTATTGCAAAATAAAAATGAAACCCATACAACTATGGAAAAATACGCTTACTATTAAAAAATTATAAAACTGCATTTAAATCTAGAGTACTGATTCTACTAAACAGACTTCTCATAGAATTAAAAATTAATGTAATAAATATAAAGCTGTTTTAGACTATACCTTCCAGTGTCCACTCAAGCCGTAGTCTTTTGGTTAATAGTATGTTTGCTTGTATTACAAGCTCAGTCACTCAGTTGTGTCCAATTCTTTGCAACCCGGTGGACTGTAGCCCACCGGCTCCTCTATCCTTGGGATTCTCCAGGCAAGACTACTGAAGTGGATTGTCATTTCCTTTTCCAGGGGATCTTCCTGACCCAGGGATCGAATGCACATCTCCTGAACCGGCAGGCAGATTCTTTATCACTGACTCAAGTTGTATGTTTCTAGTAGTTAAAAGGAAAAAAACAATAAAAGAATGTTGTAATTTTAAAATCACTATAAAGAAATCTGCATAAACATGGTTTATACATTGAATATTAGATAAATTTCAGGTATGATAAATATACATAAAAGATAAATCTGTAAATGCACTATATAAAAATATAGATGAACACCTGGGAAAAGATAGAATAGGAATTCTTTTTAATTATGACTCAAAATTCAGAAATCATAAAAATAAAGATTGATAAATATAGCTTCAAAAGCAATAAAAATCTATATCATCAAAGCACCATAACAAAAGTCAGAAGACAAATAATAAATTCTGTATTAAAAACATTTTATATTGCAAAGAAATAATCTCTCTAACATATAATGGTCATCTAGAAATTTAAAATGATAAAGTAAAAAGAGATGATCAAATATAAAGTATAAGGAAGAAAAGCAGACAATTCAGAGAAAGGGCAAAAAATATACAACAGGATGTTCATCTTTTCATGATAGGAGAAATACAGTTGAAATGATACTGAGATTCCATTCCCATCCTCATCAATGTGTTGAAAATTCTGAAGCCTGATGTCACACCTGGTTGGTAAAGCAAACAGTCTTACCCAGCTGGTAATTCTGTAAATGATATAACTGCCTGGAACAGTGGCTCTTAATAGAAGTGATTTTATTCTCTCATTTGGGCTTCTGAGGTGGCACAGTGTAAAGAATTTGCCTGCCAATGTAGGAGACGTGGGTTCAATTCCTGGGTCAGGAAGATCCCCTAGAGAAGGAAATGGAAGCCCACTCCACTATTCTTGACTAGAAAATTCCATGGACAGAGGAGCCTGGCAGGCTACAGTTCACGGGAGCACAAAAGTCAAATATGACTGATGCATACAAACACACATACATGCAGGGAACATTTGGCAAAATCTGGAGACATTTTTGGTATCACAAACGTAACCGAGCAGGGTAGTGGAGAGGGGGAAGTGGTTATTGTGAGAAGGTGGGGAGGTGGGGAGGTGAGGAGGTGCTTCCAACGTCTAATGTGTCCACAGATGTGGCCACATCTAAGAATGTACAGGACAGTCTTCCACAACAAAGAACCATCTAACCCGAATGATCAATAGAGCTGATGTTGAGAAACCTTGCTGCAGATTGCAGTGTCATAATTGCTCAAATATTATAGAGTATAGCCTTCATATATAGAAATTTATCCTCCAGTTTCAGACAAATGCAATAAAAGGACAGCCACACAGAATTATTCAGTAAAGTGTGGTATGGAATAGAAAAAAAAAAGTGAACAATCACAACATTCATCATTCAGAACCAGTTAAATTGTGATGCATACATACATGACTATAAGTGAATGGAGATGCTGTCTATGTTTCCCTAAAAAATTGTCTCCCAAATACCTTACAAAGCAAAAACAAAAACAAAAACAAAAATATTGATCCATGGTTTATAATATGCTAACCTGGACTGGATATTGGAAAAAAAAGAATGAAGCGTATATATTCATATCATTTCTGTTTTTATGATATGATCATTTAGATCAAGGCAAGCAGGATATTTGTTTCAGTTTCATCAGATGTTTTAAAAGTGAAAATCAATGATATCTCTTCATGAATGAGAGCGATGATCAGTTATTTGCTGAAATTTGTCCACTTAGTGCCGTCTGTGGGGTCACACAGAGTCGGACACGACTGAAGTGACAGCAGCAGCAGCAGCAGTGGGAGAAGGCGATGGCACCCCACTCCCGCACTCTTGCCTGGAGAGTTCCATGGGCGGAGGAGCCTGGTGGGCCGCAGTCCATAGGATCGCGGAGAGTCGGACATGACTGAGCGACTTCAGTTTCATTTTTCACTTTCATGCATTAGAGAAGGAAATGGCAACCCACTCCAGTGTTCTTGGCTGGAGAATCCCAGGGATGGGGGAGCCTGGTGGGCTGCCGTCTATGGGGTCGTAGCAGCAGCAGTCCCTTTAGTGCAAAATATGAAAAAGAAAAATATTTCTAAAGAATTATTAATAAGTAAAACAAAATGGTTGCTTCAGTCATGTCTGACACTTTGCAACTATAGCGTGCTGGGCTCCTCTGTCCATGAGATTTTCCGGGCAAAAATATGGAGTGGGTTGCCATGCCCTTCTCCTGGGGATCTTCCTGATCCAGGCATTGAAGTCACATCTCTTATGTCTCTTGCACTGGCAGGTGTGATCTTTACCACAAGCATCACTTCAGAAGCCTAGAACTAAACAGTAAAGAGGGATAAATAATAACTGAAGGAACATATTATGTTTTTGGCTATGTTATCCACCCAAGCAAACCATAGTTAGGTTTTGTTTTACATACACTGGGCCAGTGCCCAGTGGTTATTCCATGCATCTTAATAGGGAACTGATTTATCTGAATAGCTGAGTGGGAAAACTTGAAATACTACTCTAAGCAATTGTAAAATATCCAAATAAAGGGAGGAAAAGAGGCAACTATGAATAATTCTACATAATATGGAATGGAATTTTAGATCTGTGAAAATCATCAATTAAAATACAGGCAAATCTTCTAATAGTAATTATTTTTAACATTAGCCACAATCAGTGAGAAAATAATAGAGTGACTTTTCTTCACAGTTCCAACTTCCAAGATCCACTGCTGTGTAGTGTGTCTTCCAAGCCTTAATAAGAAATATGATGATAAATGGCCCCTGCTAATGTTTTTAAGGCAGCCAAGATTAGAAGATAAAGTTCTTGTTAATAGCTATATATTATATGGAAGGAATCTGAGCGTGCAGCGAATGACAAAAGAGCTGCTATCACTTTTGGAAGATATTGTCCAAGCTGCACTTATTTTTTTTAAACCTTGACTTCAATATTGTTCCAAAATAGACAAGTTAATTTCCCCCCTCTTATTTCCAGTCCCCCAAGGTAAGCTGCCACATACCTGTTTTTAGTTGCCTGCTCCATCAAAGGATTTAGTACTATTTTTTAGATTTTAGTTATTGAGGCAAATGTGATTATAATAATTAAAATTCAGGGACAATAAAATTAAAATGATGGCACATGTTAATTATCCTGCCTTCAGTGATAGTGTTAGAGAAGGCAATGGCACCCCATTCCAGTACTCTTGCCTGGAAAATCCCATGGATGGAGGAGCCTGGTGGGCTGCAGTCCATGGGGTCGCTAAGAGCCAGACATGACTGAGCGACTTCACTTTCACTTTTCACTTTCATGCACTGGAGAAGGAAATGGCAGCCCACTCCAGTGTTCTTGCCTGGAGAATCCCAGGGACGGGGGAGCCTGGTGGGCTGCCATCTATGGGGTAGCACAGAGTTGGACACGACTGAAGCGACTTAGCAGCAGCAGCAGCAGCAGCAGCAGTGATAGTGTGGAAAAATTTTATTTCATCACATTATATTGATGTCTAGCTGACAATTACATGTGATCATATGACAAGACTAAATATAAACTCACTTGCTATACTTTTTAAAGGAAGGACACTTCAGGATTTGAGAAATCTAAAAGAGCATGTAAAATAATGATTGTTTAAAATGGTACCAACATCTTACTAATCTGTAACTAAGATCTACTATTTTCTTTGTCTAATAACTGAAACAGTCTGAAAACAAATACTTTAATATCTTAGATTTACCTGTAATTAATACTGCCTAGATATTGTTCAGCTAGATTCTGCTGACATATTTATCACAGAGGCTGTCTTTTAAACCAGAGAGAAGAAGATGGTATCTTCAAAGCGGACAACCTACAGCACATGCAGGGAGCTACTCAAACCAACAAATCCCCATTATGTCTTTAACAAATTATAATAATAGCTACTCTAAATTATCATATTAGTAGAAACAGGAAAGAAAGGATGCTAAAATATTTTAAAATCCGGGAAGATTTTCTTCTCAGCAGGAATTATGTTGCAATTCATTTACTGCATGAAATGTGTTATTTATTTCTTTTTGATGTATTTACTGATAGCAAAGCTATCCTACTGCCAGAATCTTCTACAGTAGAAGGCGTCCTCTGTTACTTAGGCATGCCGCCTGAGCTAGAAGTATCTTTTTAAACATTGTTAGACAGCCTTGGTTTCCTCTGTGAAGTCTATAGACTAAGACCAAGGAGCTGACATTTAGCTAACAAATTTTCTTTGAGATGAATGATTTGAGTCAAGTGGCATAAAATGACTTCAAAGTGTTCAGAAATTGAATCCAAGAATCTAACTGCTGAACAGCAGCCTTCTGGGCCTGTTTTATATCCATGTCAAAAGTTCAACTTTTCTTTAACTAGAAGATTTGAGACTAATGCTCTGCATGGTAATTTCTGTAGTCTTAATTATTCTATCAAGTCCAATTACAAATTGAAGTTTTCAAGGCCCAGAAAGCTCTGATATTAAAAGAACAGATTAGGAGAACAACTAAATGTATAAATTATTTATATTCTAGGAAATTTGCTGTACAGAATCTTATATCAGTTACCCATAATATCTGGATTGCCTGATGATAGTAAAATTACAAAGTTAACAAACTGATTAACAATCTCTCTTATTTTTTTTTAATTTTCATCCTGTTTACTTTTCAAATTAAAATTTTAGTTGGGGTAATTGTACATCCACATGAAGAGATACAGAGGAATATATTGTTCACCCTGTTCTCTTCAATGATAAAATCCCACAAAACTGTAGTACAGAATATTGACATGGACACAATTCTTTGATCTTGTTCAGATGTTACTAGTTAACATGCATTCATTTGTGTAACCACCATCACAGTGATGACAAAAAGCAGTTTTCTTGTCACAAGGATCTCTTGTGCTGCCCCTTTGTAACTATATCTACCTCTTTGACAACCCTCACCCCTAACCCCTGGTAATCACTAACCTGTGCTTCATCTGTAGAATTCTGTCATTTTAGAAATGTTATATAAATGGAATCACATAATAGGTAGTCTTTGGGGATTGGCTTTTCTTACTCTGCATAAATTTCTGAAGATACACGCAAGTTGTTGGAAGTGTCAGGGGCTTGTTCCTTTTTGTTGCTGAGTAGTATTCCACGATATGGATGAACTCATCTGTTTAACAGTTTACCCACTGAAGGACATTTGGATTGTTTCTAGTTTGGGGCTACTACAAGTAAAGTTTCTGTGAATATTAACATACAGGTTCCTATGTACACATAAATTTCATTTGCTTTAGATAAATGCCCAAAAATGCAACTGCTGGATCACATGGTAATTCACATTTAGTTTTATCAGAATTTGACAAACTATTTTCCAGAGTGTTTGTATCATTTTAAAATTCTTTTAGCAATGTATGATCCCGTTTCTCCACATTTTGTCCAGCATTTGGTGGTGTCATTTTAAAAAATTTTAGTCATTTCAATAGGTATGCAGTGATAGCTTATTGAAATTTACATTTGCATTTCTATAATATATAATGATGTAAAATATTTATTTGTGTACTTATTAACCACCTAAACATATTATTCTATGAAATGTCAGTTCATGTCTTTTTTTTTCCATTTTCTAATTGGATCGTCTATTTTTTCATTGTTAAATTTTAGAATTGTAGATACTTGTTGCAGAAACTAGTCTTTTATCAGCTATGTGGTTTGCAAATATTTTATCCCCATATGTGGCTTATCTTTTCATCTTTTAACAGAGGAAATGGTTCCATTCCATTTCACAGAAGAAAAGTCTTTAACTTTGACGAGATCCAGTTTATGGATTACACTTTTGGTTGTCAAGTCTACAAATTATCTGCCTAGTCCAAGATAATATTTTCTCTTTTTGTCCGCTAAAAGTTTCATGGTTTTACATTTAAGTCTAGGAGATTTTGTGTTAAGTTTTTTTTTTATTAACTGTGGGTTTAAGTGAAAGATTACTTTTCTATCTGTGGATGACTAAATGTTCTAGCATCATTTATTTAAAGGGCTTATATTTCTTCTATTAACTGGGCATTGTAACTTTGTAAAATATTAGTAGAGTATATTTATGTGGGTTTATTTCTAGCTTCTTTTTTCTCTTAATTTGTGTGTCTACTACTCCACCAGTATGATACATCTTGATGCCTCTATATACAGGTAAGCCTTAGTAAGGGGTAGACTGATTCCTCCCACTTTATTTACCCTTTTCAAGATTGTTTTACCTATTCTAGAGCCTATTCCTTTCCATATAAAATTTAGGATAAGCTCTTCCATGTCTACAAGAACCCTCCCCCCAAAAAACATAATAAATATCAGAAATAAAAAATCTCAATGAATATAAAAACAGTTCAATTAATTTTATAAACGATGTCAGAGAATACATAGTGTCTTAGTCTGCTCAAATTATCATACAAAATACCATAGACTGGGTGCTTTAGACTACAGAAAGTTATTTTCTCAGTTTTGGAGATTGGAAGTTCAAGGTCAAGGTGCCAGCAAGACTGATGTCTTGTGAGAGCTCTCCTGTTGGGTTGCGAACAGTTGCCATCTCACTGTGTGCTCACGTGGTCTTTCCTTGTTAGTGCAGGGAAGGCAAAAGCACTCTTTCGTGTCTCTTTTTATAAGGACATGAACCCCATGGGATCAAAGCCCTGCCCCCTGTTAGGACCTCTTTTTATTACTTTCTGCTAAGCTGCTACTGCTAAGTCGCTTCAGTCATCTCCGACTCTGTGTGACCCCGTAGACGGCAGCCCACCAGGCCCCCCCGTCCCTGGGATTCTCCAGGCAAGAACAGTGGAGTGGGTTGCCATTTCCTTCTCCAGTGCATAAAAGTGAAAAGTGAAAGTGAAGTCGCTCAGTCGTGTCCGACTCCTAGCAGCCCCATGGACTGTAGCCTACCAGGCTCCTCTGTCCACGGGATTTGCCAGGCAAAAGTACTGGAGTGAGTTGCCATTGCCTTCTCCGTTCATTACTTCCTAGGAGGTATTATTTCCAAATATAGCCACCTTGAGAGGTAGGGCTTCAATGCTGGAGGGACACAAACATTCAGTCTATAAAAGAATGAGCAAAAATCTCTGGAAGGTCTGTAATGATTGCTGTCACTTTTGTGATGTATTCGGGAGAAAGCCCCATGGACTGTAGCCTACCAGGCTCCTCTGTCCACGGGATTTGCCAGGCAAAAGTACTGGAGTGAGTTGCCATTGCCTTCTCCGTTCATTACTTCCTAGGAGGTATTATTTCCAAATATAGCCACCTTGAGAGGTAGGGCTTCAATGCTGGAGGGACACAAACATTCAGTCTATAAAAGAATGAGCAAAAATCTCTGGAAGGTCTGTAATGATTGCTGTCACTTTTGTGATGTATTCGGGAGACTTTCCTAAATGTTTTATAAGCAATAACTCATCTAATATTTTTGATTCCCCTAGGAAATTTGAGTAATATTATTACTTTCATTTATAAGTAAGGAAAATGAGGTCTGGGGAGTCTAAATAACTTGCTTAAGATCCACTCAGGTGAAAAGAGTTGTAAGCTTTTAAACTCTATATCAGAGTGCCTCTCTGTAGTGATTTATTGGAAAAGAAAAGAAAATTTTGGCTGCTATATTTATTTCAAATAATTTATAAAACAGCACTGATTACTTTAAATGCAAATACAAAATAGGAAATAGGGCGAGATAATTGTTTTTGTTTTGTTTTGTTTGACTCATAACCTTCCTACTTATAGTATCATCGGTAAGGACACAAAATGACAAGGAAATCTGGAGACTTTCTGGGAGGTGGTTTCTATAGGAGATCAACAAAGCAGGCTCATTTTTCTTTTGCTGAGCCCCAAATAAACCAATAAGAATTAAACACAATAAACTGAGTTGAACAAGAAATGAAAGCTTGCCAAGGGCAACAAATAGATTTTTAATTTTTGTGTGTGTACAGCTTTCTTTTTTTTAGTGTCTCTCTGTGATGAATGAGGTGAACAACAGACCTTCTGTAAATTACAGGCTCTGGATAAATTATGAGCAGAGTAACAATGCATAAACCACAACATTCTTCTTCAGCAACAACAGCTTCAGTTTTATCCTAGGGAGCCTTCTCCCAGAAAGGAAATCTGGGTCATTAAGAAGCTCATAAATGCACTGTAAATTCTAGCCCTCATGTATTGGTAAGAAATTGAATTTAGAAGTTATTTACATGTGTGAAATCTTGTTACTTTTCCTTCTCCAACTCTTTCAATTTTACCTCTGAAAGAATAACAAACAAAGTTTCTTGTGAATTTTTTAAAGAGTGATTTTCATTTAATAAAGCCACATGTGTTTGAATAACATAAAGTTTATGTTTATTTGAACCTACATGTTTGGTTACTTTCTTCAGTTCAGTTCAGTTCAGTTCAGTTCAGTTCACTTGCTCAGTTGTGTCCGATGCTTTGCGACCTCATGAATTGCAGCATGCCAGGCCTCCCTGTCCATCACCAACTCCCAGAGTTCACTCAAACTCAGGTCCATCAAGTTAGTGATGCCATCCAGCCATCTCATCCTGGGTCGTCCCCTTCTCCTCCTGCCCCCAATCCCTCCCAGCATCAGAGTCTTTTCCAGTGAGTCAACTCTTCTCATGAGGTGGTCAAAATATTGGAGTTTCAGCTTTAGCATCATTCCTTCCAAAGAAATCCCAGGGCTGATCTCCCTCAGAATGGACTGATTGGATCTCTTTGCAGTCCAAGGGACTCTCAAGAGTCTTCTCCAACACCACAGTGTAAAAGCATCAATTTTTCAGTGCTCAGCTTTCTTCACAGTCCAATTCTCACATCCATACATGACCACTGGAAAAACCATAGCCTTGACTAGACAGACCTTTGTTGGCAAAGTAATGTCTCTGCTTTTGAATATGCTATCTAGGTTGGTCATAACTTTCCTTCCAAGGAGTAAGCATATTTTAATTTCTTACTTTATATTAATTACTTAGATTTTCTAATAACTAGAACACTAAAATTAAATAATGGTATTATAAAAAATTTCAAATAATTTTTATAACATACCACATTTTTTAATTTTGTAAATCAATTTATTTATTTTAATTGGAGGCTAATTACTTTACAATATTGTAGTGGTTTTTGCCATATATTCACATGAATCAGCCATGGGTGTACATGTGTCTCCCATTCTGAACCCCCCTCCCACCTCCCTCCGCTATCCCATCCCTCAGGGTTGTCTGACTGCACCTCCCCTTAGCACCCTGTCTCATGCATCAAACCTGGACTGGCGATCTATTTCACATATGATAATATACATGTTTCATGCTGTTCTCTCAAATCATCTCACCCATACTTTCTCCCACAGGGTCCAAAAGTCTGATCTTTACATCTCTGTCTCTTTTGCTGTCTCACATATAGGGTGACCATTATCATCTTTCTAAATTTCATATATGCATTAATATACTATATTAGTATTTTTCTTTCTGACTTACTTCTCTCTGTATAATAGGCTCCAGTTTCATCCACCTGATTAGCATTCTTTTTAATAGCTAAATAATATTCCATTGTGTATATGAACCACAGATTTCTTATCCATTCATCTGCAGATGGACATCTAGGTTGACTCCATGTCCTGGCTATTGTAAACAGTGCTGTGAGGAACATTAGGGTACATATGTCTCTTTTAATTCTGGTTTCTTCAGTGTGTATGCCTAGCAGTGGGATTGCTGGGTCATATGACAGTTCTATTTCCACTTTTTAAAGGAATATCCACACTGTTCTCCATAGGGGCTGAACTAGTTGGCATTTCCACAACAGTGTAAGAGGGTTCCCTTTTCTCTGCGTACTCTCCAGCATTTGTTGTTTGTAGACTATTTGATAACAGCCATTCTGAACAGCGTGAGATGGTACCTCATTGCAGTTTTGATTTGCATTTCTCTGATAATGAGTGATGTTGGGTATCTTTTCATGTTTTTGTTAGCCATCTGTATGTATCCTTTGGAGAAATGTTTGTTCAGTTCTTTGGCCCAGTTTTTGATTGGGTCGTTTATTTTTCTGGAATTGAGCTGCAGGAGCTGCTTGTATATTCTTGAGGTGAATTCTTTGTCAGTTGCTTCATTTGCTATTATTTTTTTCCATTCTGAAGGCTGTCTTTTCGCCTTGCTTATAGTTTCCTTCACTGTGCAAAAACTTTTAAATTTAATTAGGTCTCATTTGTTTATTTTTGCTTTCATTTCCATTACTCTGGGAGGTGGATCATAGTGGACTCTGCTGTGATTTATGTCAGAGAGTGTTTTGCCTATGTTTTCTTCTAGGAGTTTTACAGTTTCTGGTCTTACATTTAGATCTTTAATCCATTTTGAGTTTATTTTTGTGTATAGTGTTTAAAAGAGTTCCAGTTTCATTCTTTTACAAGATATTGACCAGTTTTCCCAACACCACTTATTAAAGAGATTGTCTTTACTCCATTGTATATTCTTGCCTCCTTTGTCAAAGGTAAGGTGATTATAGGTGGATGGATTTATCTCTGGGCTATTTTGTTCCATTCATCTATATTTCCGTCTTTGTTCCAGTACAATACAGTCTTGATGACTGTAGCTTTGTAGTATAGACTGAAGTCAGGCAGGTTGATTCCTCCAGTTCAATTCTTCTTTCTCAAGATTGCTTTGTCTATTCGAGTACGGTTTTTTTTTTTTTTTTTTTATTTCCATGCAAACTGTGAAATTATTTATTCTAGTTCTATGAAAAATACCATTGGTAGCTTGATAGGGATTGCATTGAATCTATAGATTGCTTTGGGTAGTATACTCATTTTAATTATATTGATTCTTCCAATCCATGAACAGGGTATATTTGTCCATCTATTTGTGTCATCTTTGATTTCTTTCATCAATGTTTTATAGTTTTCTATATATAGGTCTTTTATTTCTTTCAGTTCAGCTCATTTCAGTCGCTCAGGCGTGTCCGACTCTTTGTGACCCCATGAACCGCAGCATGCAGGCCTCTCCGTCCATCACCAACCCCCTGAGTTTACCCAAACTCATGTCCATTGAGTCAGTGATGCCATCCAACCATCTCATCCTCTGTTGTCCCCTTCTTCTTGTGCCCTCAATCTTTCGCAGCATCAGGATCTTTTCAAATGAGTCAGGTCTTTGCATCAGGTGGCCAAAATATTGGAGTTTCAGCTTCAACATCAGTCCTTCCAATGAATATTCAGGACTGATTTCCTTTAGGATGGACTGATTGTATCTCCTTGCAGTCCAAGGGATTCTCAGGAGTCTTTTTAGGCAGAATTATTCCTAAGTGTTTTATTCTTTTCATTGTAATGGTGAATGAAAGTGTTTCCTTAATTTCTTTCTGTTTTCTCATTGTTAGTGTATAAGAATGCAAGGGATTTTTGTGTGTTAATTTTACATTCTGCAACTTTACTGTATTCATTTATTAGTTCTAATAATTTTCTGGTGGTGTCTTTAGGATTTTCTATGTAGAGGATCATGTCATCTGCAAACAGCTGTAGTTTTACTTCTGCTTTTCCAATCTGTATTCCTTTTATTCCTTTTTCTTCTTTGATTTCTGTGACTAAAACTTCCAAAACTATGTTGAATAGTAGTGGTGAGAGTGGGCACACTTGTCTTGTTCCTGACTTTAGGGGAAATGCTTTCAATTTTTCACCATTGAGGATAATGTGTGCTGTGGGTTTATCATATATGCCTTTTATTATGTTGAGGTATGTTTCTTCTATGCCTGCTTTCTGGAGAGTTTTTATCATAAATAGATGTTGAATTTTGTCAAAGGCTTTCTCTGCATCTATTGAGATAATCATATGTTTTTTATCTTTCAATTTGTTATGTGGTGTATCACATTGATTGATTTGCAAATATTGATGAATCCTTGCATCCCTGGGATAAAACCCACTTGGTCATAATGTATGATCTTTTTAATATGCTATTGGATTCTGTTTGCTAGAATTTTTGTTGAGGATTTTTGCATCTGTGTTCATCAGTGATATTGGCCTGTAGTTTTTTTTGTGTGGCAACTTTGTCTAGTTTTGGTACTAGGGTGATGGTGGCCTCATAGAATGAGTTTGGCTGTTTACCTTCATCTGCAATTTTCTGGTAGAGTTTGAGTAGGATAGGTGTTAGCTCTTCTCTACACTTTCGGTAGCATTCACCTGTGAAGCCCATCTGGTCCTGGGCTTTTGCTTGTTGGAAGATTTTTGATTACAGTTTTGATTTCTGTGCTTGTGATGCATCTGTTAAGATTTTCTATTTCTTCCTGGTTCAGTTTTGGAAGGTTCTACTTTTCTAAGAATTTTTCCATTTATTCCAAGTTGTCCATTTTATTGGCATATAGTTGTTGATAGTAGTCTCTTATCATCCTTTGTATTTCTGTGTCTGTTGTGATTTCTCCATTGTCATTTCTAATTATGTTGATTTGATTCTTCTCCCTTTTATCCTGATGAGTCTGGCTAATGGCTTGCCTATTTTATTTATCTTCTCAAAGAACCAGATTTTAGTTTTTTTGATTTTTGCTATAGTTGCCTTTGTTTCTCTTTCATTTATTTCTGCTCTTATTTTAATGATTTCTTTGCTTTTACTAACCCTGTTCTTCTTTATCTAGTTGCTTTATATGTAAAGTTGAAAGTGAAAGTGAAGTTGCTCAGTCTTGTCTGACTCTTTGAAACCCATGGACTATAGCCCACCAAGCTCTTCTGTCCAGGATTCTCCAGGCAAGAATACTGGGGTGGGTTGCCATTTCCTTCTACAGGGGATCTTCCCGACCCAGGGATCGAACCCAGGTCTCCCATACTGCAGGCAGACGCTTTAACCTCTGAACCACTAGGGAAGCCCTTATATGTAAAGTTAGGTTACTTATTTGATTTATCTCTTGTTTCTTGAGGTAAGCTTGTGTCACTGTGAACATTCACCTTAACACTGCTGTTCCTGAATCCCATAGGTTTTGTGTTGTTATATTTTCATTTTCATTCATTTCTATGCATATTTTGATTTCTTCTGTGATTTGTTGATTTTCAAAAGTGTATTTTTAGCCTCTATATGTTTGTATTTTTAACAGCTTGTTTTTCCCTGTAGTTGGCATCCAATCTTACTGCACTGTGATCAGAAAAGATGCTTGGAATGATTTCAATTTTTTGTACTTACTAAGGCTAGGTTTATGGCCCAGGATGTGATCTATCCTGGAGCCTGTTCCATGTGCAGTTGAGAAAAAGGTGGAATTCATCATTTTGGGGTGAAATGTCCTATAGATATCAATTAGGTTTAACTGGTCCATTGCATCATTTAAAGTTTGGTTTCCTTGCTAATTTTCTGTTTAGTTGATCTATCAATAGGTGTGAGTGTGTATTAAAGTCTTCCACTATTATTGTGCTACTGTTAATTTCCCCTTTCATACTTATTAACATTTGCTTTACATATTGCAGTGCTCCTATGTTGGGTGCATATATATTTATAATTGTTATGTTCTTCTTGGATTGATCCTTTGATCATTATGTAGTGTCTTTTTTTGTCTCTTTTCACGGCCTTTATTTCAAAGTCTATTTTATCTGATATGAGTATTGCTACTGATGCTTTCTTTTGGTCTCCATTTGCATGAAATATCTTTTCCCAGTCCTTCAGTCTGTATATGTCTCTTGTTTTGAGGTAGGTCTCTTGTAGACAGCATATGTAGGGGACTTGTTTTTGTATCCATTCAGCCAGTCTTTTCATCTGATTGGTGCATTCAACCCATTTACATTTAAGGTAATTATTGATAAGTATGATCCCATTGCCATTTCCTTGTTGTTTTTGATTCAAGTTTATAAGCTTTTTCTGTGTTTCCTATGTAGAGAAGATCTTTAAGCATTCACTGAAGGGCTGGTTTGGTGGTGCTGAATTCTCTCAGCTTTTGCTTGTATGTAAAGCTTTTGATTTCTCCTCCATATTTGAATGAGATCTTTTCTGGGTACAGTAATCTGGATTGTAGATTTATCTCTTTTATCACTTTAAGTATGTCCTAACATTCCCTGCTGGCCTGAAGAGTTTCTGTTGAAAGATCAGCTGTTATCCTTATGAGAATCCCCTTGTGTGTTATTTGTTGCCTTTCTCTTGCTGTTTTTAATATTTCCTCTTTGTGTTTGATCTTCATTAATTTGATTAATATGTGTCTTGGGGTGTTTTGCCTTGAGTTTATCCTGTTTGTGACTCTCTGGGCTTCTTGGACTTGAGTGGCTATTTCCTTCCCCATTTTAGGGAAGTTTTCAACTATTATCCCCTCAGGTATTATCTCATGGCCTTTCTTTTGGTCTCCTTCTTCTGGGATCCCTATGATTCTAACGTTAGCACATTTAACATTGTCTCAGAGGTCTTCGAGGGTGTCCTCATTTCTTTTAATTATTTTTCCCTCTCTGCTTCATTTATTTTCACCATTCTATCTGCCACCTCACTTATCCTATCTTCTGCCTTAGTTATTCTACTGTTGGTTCCCTCCAGAGGGCTTTTTATCTCAGTTATTGCATTATTCATTATTGATTGACTCTTTTGTATTTCTTCTAGGTCCTTGCTAAACATTTCTTGCATCCTCTCAATCCTCGTCTCTATTCTATTTATCCGCAACTCCATCTTGTTTTCAAGATTTTGGATCATCTTTACAATCATTCCAAATTCCTTTTCAGGTAGACTCCCTATCCCCTCCTCTCTTATTTGGTTTGGTGAGCATTTATCTTGATCCTCTACCTGCTGAGTATTTATCTGCCTTTTCATTTTGTTTAAATTGCTGTGTTTGGAATGGCCTTTCTGTACACTTGAAGTTTGTGGTCCCTCTCTATTGTGGAGTTTGCTCTCTTTGGATGGGATTGGTTACTGGTTTGTCAAGGTTTCCTGCTTAAGGAAGCTTGCTTCAGTGTTCTGGTAAGTGGAGCTGGATATCTTCTCTCTGGAGTTCAATTAAGTGTCCAGTAGTGAGTTCTGAGGTATCTATGGAATTGCTGTGACTTTGGGAAGCTTTTATTTTAATGCTCAGGGTTATGTTCCTGCATTGTGAAGAATTAGTGTGGTGTGTCTTTTTCTGGAACTTGTTGGCTCTTGGGTGGAGCTTGGTTTCAGTGTAGGTATGGAGGTTTTGGTTGAGCTCTTGTCAATTAATGTTCCCTGGAATCAGGAGTTTTCTGCTGTTCTCAAGTTTTTTATTTAAGCCTCCAAGTTTTCAACTATTATCCCCTCAGGTATTATCTCATGGCCTTTCTTTTGGTCTCCTTCTTCTGGGATCCCTATGATTCTAACGTTAGCACATTTAACATTGTCTCAGAGGTCTTCGAGGGTGTCCTCATTTCTTTTAATTATTTTTCCCTCTCTGCTTCATTTATTTTCACCATTCTATCTGCCACCTCACTTATCCTATCTTCTGCCTTAGTTATTTACTGTTGGTTCCCTCCAGAGGGCTTTTTATCTCAGTTATTGCATTATTCATTATTGATTGACTCTTTTGTATTTCTTCTAGGTCCTTGCTAAACATTTCTTGCATCCTCTCAATCCTCGTCTCTATTCTATTTATCCGCAACTCCATCTTGTTTTCAAGATTTTGGATCATCTTTACAATCATTCCAAATTCCTTTTCAGGTAGACTCCCTATCCCCTCCTCTCTTATTTGGTTTGGTGAGCATTTATCTTGATCCTCTACCTGCTGAGTATTTATCTGCCTTTTCATTTTGTTTAAATTGCTGTGTTTGGAATGGCCTTTCTGTACACTTGAAGTTTGTGGTCCCTCTCTATTGTGGAGTTTGCTCTCTTTGGATGGGATTGGTTACTGGTTTGTCAAGGTTTCCTGCTTAAGGAAGCTTGCTTCAGTGTTCTGGTAAGTGGAGCTGGATATCTTCTCTCTGGAGTTCAATTAAGTGTCCAGTAGTGAGTTCTGAGGTATCTATGGAATTGCTGTGACTTTGGGAAGCTTTTATTTTAATGCTCAGGGTTATGTTCCTGCATTGTGAAGAATTAGTGTGGTGTGTCTTTTTCTGGAACTTGTTGGCTCTTGGGTGGAGCTTGGTTTCAGTGTAGGTATGGAGGTTTTGGTTGAGCTCTTGTCAATTAATGTTCCCTGGAATCAGGAGTTTTCTGCTGTTCTCAAGTTTTTTATTTAAGCCTCCTGCCTCTGGCTTTCAGTCTTATAGTAGCCTCAAGATTTCTCCATCCATATAGCACAGATGATAATACATCTAGGTTTATTGTGAAAAGATTCTCCAGAGTGAGGGACACCCAGAGAGATTCTCAGAGTTAAGTAGAGAAGAGAAGGGTGAAGGAGCAGATAGAGGTGACCTGGGGGAGAAAAGGGAGAGTCAAAAGAGGAGAGAGCAATCAAGCCAGTAATCACACCCCTAAGCAAAAATGGGTACTGAAGGTTCTTAAAGGTACAAAATTGATAAAAAATACCAAAAAGCAGAGATAAAAAAACTAGAGTAGAGGTTAAACTCTGAAAAATACAGTATTAGAAATACAAAACAAAATCAATCACAAAAATTATAAAATATATATGTATGAAATTTGCTTTAAATATAGGGTCTTTTTTCACAAGGTAAGAATAGGTTATACAAAAGAAAATTAAAGGAGTAATAAAGAATTTAAAAATATTTAAAAAATGATAATAGTGAAAATATATATAGGAATTTCTCTGGAGCTGTTGAAGGCAGTGTGGGGTCAGTTCAGTTTCCAATAGTTCCTTGTCCCAGCTTATACTTCTTCTCAAGGTCTATAGGTCCCTTCCAATGCTTAGTCAATGCTAACTACAGGGTTTTAATCTGCTTCACCTGTCACTTCCTGAGTGGCTCCCTCTTCTTTGTTTTTGCTTCCTCTGTTTGCAAGATTCTTCAGTGTCTAATTTCAACTCTGACACAAGGAGACGAAGGTGGTCACTTATTTATGCTCCCTTGTTCATTTGTGCTGTGGGGTGGGAGGAACACTGCAAACAATATCACTGGCATGTGTGGGGAGTACTCACAGTGTATGGACCACACTGACATGCCCTGCTGACAGCTTCTGTGCTTTCCCAATCTACACTGATTAGGCTCCAGGTTGCTCTGCAGGGGAACTGTCCAAAGCAGGCCCTGGGTTTTGTGCACTTCCCAGGTTTAAGCTGCTCAGGTTCAGGTTCCCCACAAAGGCACAGAGTTGGTTGGGCATGCGTTTGGTGCCCTTCCCAGGTCCAAGCAGTTTAGGTAATGAGGTGCTTGGTGAGGCACTGTCCCAGGTTATCTGTGCATCTTAATCACCTCCCCTGTCCCAGCTGCTCAGTTTCCCAGGTATGCAGAGATAGCGCCTTCTCAGGTATGCTGTGTGTCTCCTCTGGAGAGCTGATCTCTGGCTACGACCCTCCTGGGAGATGCCAACCATCCAGGATCCCAAGAAGACTTGGTTAGCAACTGGGAGCCTGCTCACAGTTTGATGGAGAGTGCCATCTCTGGGGCCGAGATGCCCCTTGCCTTCTGGCTCTGGCTGTCACCCACCTGCCTCTCTCCCTCTGGTGGGGGAATGGGCCAGTCCATAGCCGGCTATCTCTGCTTAGGTATTTACTCAATCCTTTGCTCTGTGAGCCAGCCAGGCTGTGCCTCAGGTTAGAGCTTTTCATAGGAAAGTTCTCTCTCTTTTCTTTTCTCTCTCTAGCTATCCCACAGTTTTGGTTGCTATCTCATGTTAGCTCCCTCAGAATGTTCTCAGGGCATTCAGGCCCAGTTTTTGCCCTAAGCATGCAACCCACACCCCCCTGTTCAGCCCCTGCTTGCTGGTGGCAGATGCGAGCATCTGGGCTACTTCTCCACTGGGAGTTGCAGTCAAGTGTGTATTCTGTGTGTGTGTGTGTGTGTGTGTGTGTGTTTGTGTGTCTGTGTGTGTGTGTATGTTTCTTTTTTTCCCCCTCCTGGTTATGTTTCCCTCCGAGATTCCAAAACTCCACAAACCCACTGGTGAAAGAGTTTACTGGTGTTTGGAAACTTCTCATCCTTCATGACTCCCTTCCCAGGACAGGTCTCAGTACCTAATTCTTTTATCTCTCTTTTTATCTTTTATATTTTGCCCTATCTCCTTTTGAAAAGAATGGGCTGCCTTTCTGGGTGCCTAGTGTCCTCTGTCAGTGTTCAGAAGTTGTTTTGTCAAAGTTGCTCAGCATCAAACAATCTTTTGATGAATTTGTGGTGGAGAGAGTGGTCCCCCCATCCTATTCCTCTGCCATCTTAGGACCACATCCATGACACCACGTTTTATAGGCATGTTCTTCTGTTTTCTTCCTTTAGTTCAATTCAGTTGCTTAGTCATGTCTGACTCTTTGTGACCCCATGAACTGCAACACACCAGGTTTCCCTGTCCATCACCACCTTCCAGAGCCCAAACCCATTCCATTGAGTTGGTGATGTCATCCAACCGTTTCATCCTCTGTCATCCCCTCTCCTCTTGCCTTCAGTCTTTCCCAGCATCAGGGTCTTTTCCAATGAGTCAGCTCTTCGCATGAGGTGGCCAAAGTATTGGAGTTTCAGGTTCATCATAAGTCTTTCCAATGAACACCCAGGACTGATCTCCTTTAGGATGGACTGGTTGGATCTCCTTGCAGACCAAGGGATGCTCAAGAGTCTTCTCCAACACCACAGTTCAAAAGCATCAATTCTTCGGTGCTCAGCTTTCTTCACAGTCCAATTCTCATATCCATACATGACACTGGAAAAACCATAGCCTTGACTAGATGGACCTTTGTTGGCAAAGTGATGTCTCTCTTTTTGATTATGCTATGTAGGTTGGTCATAACTTTCCTTCCAAGGAGTAAGCATATTTTAATTTCATGGCTGCAATCACCATCTGTTAAACATTTAAAAAACTGGTAAGGTACAAGATCTCTCTCTACACTTGGTAAAACATAGAAATGCACTTATAAACTCTCAAAAAATTAGAACCAAAGAGAACTATATAGACTATGCTGTCCAAATTTCTATGTGTTTTTTTTTTTTTTAAAGTAGAAATCTTTTCACAGATCACCAACTAGAAGCACAGTATATATTGATGCACAGTGCAGTGCTTTATCCCTGCCATGAAATTATCCTGGGGAAAAAGAAAAAGAAATTTGTACTGAATTAGAAAGTTGTCCTTAACATTTTCATAAAAGACAACTGCTGTAAGTTATAGGAAAAAAATAGCAGAATGCCATTACTGCAAAATTTAAAATGAAAATAACTCTAAGTAATAGTATTTACAATTGTCACATACTTAAATGTTGGTATTTAAAATCAACATCAGTGCACAGAGCAAAGTGTTACCAGCGTTTATTACTTGGGACAAAGAAAGAAAAAAAGAAAAGAAAATGTAACTCCTTATTCTAAAATGTCCTGTGTTTTCTACAAGTGAAAATAATTAAAGAACAAAAATGAGGTAAATGGAGAAAAGGAGCAGGGAAAAGAATCAAGTTTGGGTCAGCTGATGAAGCTTGAACTCAGGGCAAGCTGGAAATGGGTGTGTCCTGCTTCCCTTGAATGAAAGGCTGGTGCGTGCCCCACCAGTACCACTCAGGTGGCAACCATGGGGAGCTGGGGGTAAATTTAACTAGAGCTAGTATTCTGCTGGAAAAGGAAATGGCAACCCACTCCAGTATTCTTGCTGGAGAATCCCACGGACAAGGAGTCTTGTGCACTGCTGTCTATGGGGTCTCACAGAATCGGACAAGATTGAATTGACTAGCAGCAGCAACAGCAGCAGCTTCAGTGTTCCACCCCTAGAAACTGCCAGTTTTATTTCCCACAGAAAACAGTGAAGTTGTCAAGTGAAAGTGTACTTCTTTCCCTTTCACAAAATAATCAGGAAAGCAAATGTCACCAGTTTGCCTTTGCTTAACATTTTCCTGGGTAATTGGGTACCCCTCACAGCACTTTGAAGTCTTTGTCCTGTGCCCCTAAATTAGGCTGATTCTTAAAGTCCTGTGGTTGAGCAGTCTTCTGCCTGTGACCTTTTCTGCTTCTCTTGTAAATACATTAGCATTAAGGTCTATGTGGAGGTCAGATGAAATGTTGGTTTGCCCATAACTGCAATGATCACCATCTTCTTCCTTTGGCACATTTAAAAAACCCTCATAGATATTAGTTTGCAAATTTTTAATGATAGTTGTAAAGGAACATAAACTCAAAATTAAGCTACAGAAATTATAGAGTAGATGAGTGCTACCAATACTTTTTTTTTTTTTCTAGCTCCAATTAGGGTAGGAGACTGATAATGAGTTAAATTTTTAGTGAACTGTAATGTTTATTTCGAGGCTTGTTAAACTGTGGCCCACAGTGTAAATCTACCCAGTGTATGACCTGGGAGCTGAACTGTTTTTAAAAAATCAAAAGAAGAGTGTTTTGTGGCATATAGAAAGTATAGAATGTTCAGATATCAGAATCCATAAATAAAGTTTTATTGGTACACAGACATGCTCATTCTTGTACATAGTACATATGTTTATGGTTGCTTTGACACCATCACCAATAGCAGAGTTGACTAACAGTTGGAACTGTATGACCCATCAATATTGAAGTAATTACTGTCTGGCACTTTGCAGAAAAAGCGTGTGGTCCCAGATTTATTTTATAACAGACTGTTTACCCCAATAGTATTTGAAACTTATTACTCAAAAGTTGTTTATTCCTCATTTATACTGCTTCAAATGAGCAGATGGGTATTATCTTTTGTTCTTGTGAAGAATACATAAGTTTGTGTGCTGCTGCTAAGTCGCTTCAGTCATGTCCAACTCTGTGCGACTCCATACAGGGCAGCCCACCAGGCTCCGCTGTCCCTGGGATTCTCCAGGCAAGAACACTGGAGTGGGTTAGGTTTGTCTAGGGATGAAATATTACAAAAGTTGATTTAACAATGACATCTCAGCCATGTTCTCCCATCACACTTAAGCTTAGTAAAACTGATGTATCCATCAGTCTGTCCCTAGTATCTCATTTTCTGTTTGATTCAACCTTGAAAAGAGAAAAAAAAATGAATATTGGTTATTAGTTTGCCAACCTTCAGCATAAGTGAGTATTTGACTTAACATCTTAAAATATTCTAACACTCAGAAACCCACACTCAAACATTATTTTCCATAGAAATTCTGAATTGCAAATAAATTCATCCCCAAGTATCAGAGACAGACAAGTTAAGATTTTCTAATGCACTGAGAATCTTCTCTTCCTATTTCCTCTGTCTCTGAAGAGGATTAAACTTCAAGAAAAGTCAATTCAACAAATACTCATTGATGATTCACTAGATGCAAAGCATCATGCTAGGGGCTGCAGTAAATTAAAAGCAAAATAAACATTGTCATAAGGTACTTGCAACCTAATTGGAAAAGAAAGTGGTTAAAAATTGCATTTATGTTATTATATGAGGTAATATAATCAGTGCCACTGGAAAGAATAAAACAGAATTCTATAGCATTTCAGAGGAAAATGGGACCACATAGAATTAGCTGAATCAGGAAAGGTATTATGGGTGGGATACTCATACTCATACACACACACACACACACACACACACACATACACACACATAATTAAATATTATTATGGGAAGAAAATAAAGGCTGGGGAAGTTTGAAAATGAAGAGCTGAACTATGGAAAGAAAAACATGTGTGAAAATATCTTCCCATATTCTTTCTAATTGACAATCATGAATATTTTAGCTATGAACTCTAGTCTTTTTGATAGAGTAACACTTTCCTTTCTCATCCTGTTCTACTCTACTGTGTAGCTGTCTATGCAGTGGAAAGTGATGTGGGCTCACTTCTCTACCGATGGTCCTCAGGATTGTCAAAGTTGGCATTTATTAACTGACTGTGGCAGTGTCTGTTTCCAGTAATCGGACATGATTGTGGTCATAGAGACAAGGTTACATTTGGGGAAAAAACTGAGCTCTTAAACAGGATAATTATAAAAAGCTGTTGATACCTTATTCTATAAAGTTCAGAATGTTGTGAAGGATGTGTCTCCTTATTAAAATGGAGAATGAACTGAAATGAAGTCTTTCTTGGTAGCTCAGCTGATAAAAATGTCACCTGTAATGCAGGAGACCCTGGTTTGGTTCCTGGGTCTGAAAGATCCCTTGGAGAAGGGATAGGCCACCCACTCCAGTATTATGAGCTTCCCTGGTGGCTCAGATGGTAAAGAATCTGTCTGCAATGCGGGAGACCAGGGTTCAATCCCTGGGCAGGGAAGACCCCATAGCGGAAGGCATGGTGACCCACTCCAGTATTCTTGCCTGGAGAATCCTTATGGACAGAGGAGCCTGGACTGAAGAGACAGCTTGCATGCACAGTCAGCTTGAGATGTAACTGAAAGCTAGGATATGCTCCACTGGGGATGAAGGGAAATGAACTTCCCTGGTTCCTGTCTTGTGTTAAGTTGCACTTTTCCACATCACCAGGAAGGCCAGACCTTTTTTCTGAAGTGAGAGGGAGCTCAGTTAATCTTCCTTATGGTGCACTCTGGGAGAGGCTGAGCACTTTTTTAACACACACTTGATACTACATAATTGACAGCCTTTCAATATTCCTTTGGGGCTCCCACTGTTCAGAGGAACAGCCCACTAAATGCAAGCAAGTGTCAGATATTAACGCTGAATTAAAACTGCAGGTAAAATCGGGGACACTGGAATATTGCTGTCCATGGGCTTGACAGGAAATTTATTTTGCTGTAGCTGAAAAGTAATTAACCTCCACTGTGAGAGAATTCTATTACTAGCAGCTACTCTGCCATGCAAAGTGCACTACATGGAAATGTTACAGGCTATCAAGCAGAAACGGCAGATTTGTCTGCATTTTAAACGAATTTCCATTACCCTATTCTCTTCTCTGTATCTCTGCTTTCCCATTGCCTTCTCTCTTGCTTTCACTGAAGCTGGAAATTGAGACACACATGGAACTTGAGAGAAAGGTACAAAGCAAGAATTCTTATAAGGATTTCGTAAGACCCATTTTTTCCCTGTTACTTGATTTTATTTTAAAACAAATATTGTTCATTAGTATGGTGAAAAATATGCAACACTATGCAAAATACTCAACCAAGAATAATTTTACTATAGATATATATGAGAAAATTCTACTCATTTTCTGTTCTTCAATGTTATAGGTACATGCATACACTACAGGTATATGCATAATCTCAATAAAGAATAGATTTGAGAGTAAACACTGCCTGGAATGTATATATAATCATTTCTGTTGTAACACTTACTTTGGAAGTGCAAATTCATTCTGAAGCATTTGATATATTGAGCATAATGCAATTTTCATCTTTGTTTATGTCTGAGTTTGTCAGCAAGAAATGCTAAGTAAAGGCAGAAGACTGCCCTCAGCTGAATGAAAACCCCCAGGAATATATTATTAGACACACACGGGCACACACCTCAATCATCTACCAGTCATATCCAACTCTTTGTGACCCCATGGATTGTAAGCTGCCAGGCTCCTCTGTCCATGGGATTTTCTAGGCCAGAATACTGGATTTGGCTGCCATGCCTTTCATGAACTTCTTAATCATTTAACGTGCTTCTGTTTATATTAGATCACTACTTGTCTTTTCTTGTGTCACTGATGAAGTTTTTGAGTGTTGTCACCTCACTTTCCCAGAAGCCTCATAGTGGTGGTGATGGTGTTGTTGTTGTTTTAGATGCACGATTTTGCAAAGCCCAGTATAGGAGTTTAGGAACACATGCTGCATTAAAGTAGAACTGACTAAACTTTTTTCTGTTTCTTTTAGTATGATGATGAATATATAATCCTTTTGTTTTGTTAATAATGAATGTTTCAGAGTTTGCTGTGCATTTATCACTTAAGTACTGCTATACAAGACCAGCTGTACTTTAAGCTGTTACATCAGAATGAGAGAAAATGTCTTCTCCTAGAAAACAATTGCTAGAGTAGAAAGCAAAGCAAATGGTTTTAACCGCTATTACTGATTTTCAGAAATAATAATAGCCATCATTCTTGGAGGACTTCCCAGGTACTTGGCAAATGGCTGCACCCTTCTGCATAGATCCCCATGCCAACATGACTTGAGGAAGCAGAGGTAGCCCCTGTGTTTGATGAATGAGATCAAGGCTTTATGATCGCAAGGAGCTTGTAGTGGTTCTGAACTATTCAGCGTAGAGCAGAGGATTTTGAAGAAGAAAGTCAACTTGAAATGGAAGTTCTGCCATCTCCAGTATCTTTCTCTTCGGATTCAGATGTGTCAAAGGCAATTAGAAATACCACTTATTAGATCCAACCTTCTCACTTTAAAAATGAGAAAATTTAGGTTTGGGGATTTGTGTAACTTAGGTTATCATAGGTTGTCCCTTGTCAAAACTAGAATTTAGAGCTCAGGCTAACTGATTGAGAGAGATCATTTCTCCAGGCCATTAGGGTTGTGTTTTGAAATGTCAGGATGAAGGAAGGATTAATTCCTGAGAAACAATTCAGTCTCATAACTGCTATATTATCATTAGGCCAGTGCTTTGTTTTCTTCCACTTCTTGAGTAAATAGCATGCCCAGTTATGAACTCTGTATGATAAATAATAGAATGAGGAGCAACTATACCACATGTGTATATTTCCAGAAATGAGATGGGAAAAAAATCAACCCCCAAATACCAGGTCTTTCTTTTTCAAACAAGATCTGAATATGGGGTATTTTATGGCAATTGCCACTTATAACCTACTCTCTTGGGAATTAAGCTTCATAAACACAAAAGCCAACTTGAAAATTTTATTTTCCCTGACAGAGCATACACTAGGCTCCAGAGAGGAGAGAGTGTCATACATTCTTCCTGGGATCTGTCACTGTTCATGGTCATTAAAGAAGGCATAAACAAATTTCTGTTATTTGACCACACAAGAAAGTCAAGATGGAAAACAAAATCACCTCTTTTTTTTTTAAAATTCTTGAAATAGCTAACTGTTCTATCTACCTTCACTCTAGGAAAATGCCATGAACTGGTGGCAGTAGTTGTGGTTCTGTCTAATTTAGATGCCAAAAAAGCAAAGCATTCACTGAAAATTACAGGGGATGTAAATTTTAAGAATTACAGACTAATAGCTCCCTCTTCACCTTCCCTGCCTAACAGCCCTGTGTGAGTGGCAGCCAGGCATTAACAGCATCCACCCTCCTTCTCAGGAAGAGGTGGCTGATGGCATGTTTCAGATATGAAGTGACTTTGGTTTAATGCTGGGCTATATGTAATTGGAGATTTCTTTTTCTTTTTTATTAAAAACAAATTGGCATTTCAAATTGAAAGGAAATTTTAAGATTCTAGATTACTATTATTAACAAAAAATGTTTAAATACCTTTGTAATAGAGATTTTTGAATTATACTCTATTTGGGAAAGATTTCCACTTCCCTTTCCCTTAAAAAAAAGTTTTTGAGAAGAAATAATTGAAGTTTACAATCTACTAATGCAGAATTATTCAGAATTCTTTTATTCTCCTTTTACTAATCCTCTGTGCTGAGAAAAAGAGAGAGAGGAGAGAAAGAGAAAAGTGATCTGTGTATTGGACCATACTGATCACTTTAATGGTCTCTGATTCAACACTCAAGCTTCTCCCTCACCTAGGTTGCAGTCTGTAAATTCTTTGTCGAGTTTACCTCAAGAGCATATGGAACAAGTTAGATTCAAAGAAATTTTATCAAAATGAAAATTTGTGTCTGTGGGATAAACTAATGACAATGTGTTTGAAATAAATGAACTCTCAACAATTTTTTAAAATTGAATTTAAAGTCAAGTTAGTTCTGAAAAAATGGACGAGAGTTGTAGATGCATTTCATCTTACTCTACACAACTTTGCAGATGATATCAGCAACAGGAAGGCAAAGCCAAATATCCAGTGGTTTCTGGATCTCTGGATCCAAAAACATTGATTTTACTCTTGAAGAAGTAGGAGAGAAACTTTTCATTTTCTTTCAGACATTACAGTGTCTCTCCTCAGCGAAAGAGTTTCAGCAATAGGAAACTTTAAGAGCATTTTTAATTGATTAAACTTGTAGACAGAACTTGCATCATCTCTGACAAGTGATAGAAAATAAGCATGTAACATTCAAATCTTGAACAACAAGATTTAAATCAACAGAAAGAAGTTGAAAAGAGATATAGGGAGCTAATTCCTTTTAATTCATGACTATTGGCTTAGGTCTCGATGAAACTGGAATAAAATCAATATATATTTAAAGAGATTACATAGACCAGTGCTGTGTAAAAAGTTCTGTAATCATAAAAAAATAAAAAGATAATAATTTACAGAAGAAATTTTACATAGGAGTAGATTAAAAAATCAGCAAGCAAATTTCTTTTCAATGAAGGTATAAGATATATATCAGGAGGAACAGGCAGGGGCAAATTACACAGGAAGATATCTAAGAAACAGATTTTTTTAAAGAATGATTTAGAATGAGTCTTTCTCCCTCCCTTCCCCCCAGTCCCCCATAGAGGGGCATGGATAAAGAGAAATAGCAAGGAAGTCTTTTGTGAAAAATATGTCAGGGGAAAGAAGAAAGATGGGAACTCAAATAAGAACATCTGTTCTGCAAAACCATTTGAAAAACAACCAAGTATTAACGTGAAAGAAAATGTGCTCAGCATGAAACTAACCACAAGTAATGTGGTGGCAGGGAGGCGAGAAGAGTGACATAAGGAACTTATGCCCCACTGAGAGATAACTTCTGAGTGTCCGAAGCCAAGTCACCCGCTCAGCTAATGTGAGGGGAAGTGCTCAGCAACATCCAGGCAAATTGCCCGTAAAGTGGCAAAAGTTGCAACTGAATCAAGATCTGGAGATGCAGAAGCCGAATTAAAACGAGAGATTAAAAATAAAATTTTAGGTTTTTTTTTTCTTACTTTAGACACCAGATATATTTATAATATTGAGAAATATTTTGTACTGGATGATCTTTTTAAAGATAGAGGTAGATTTTCTAATTATGAATATTCAGTAGTGAATGTATAATTTTAAACTGTGATTTATTTTCAGATATCCCCTTTTATTTCAATTTCATATACTTCAGAGGTAATTTTTAACAACTGGAGAGTATAACTGAATGCTTTAAATTTCCCTGTAAAGTTGCACATTTAGAACTGGGGTACCAGGAGATTCCATGTTGCTTGCCTTCCTGCTTAAATGTACCCTCTGTGCAAAAGGCATCATAAGAATCTGTGGTGTTTGTTCCTGAAAATGCTAGATTTTTTTATTTGGGATAATAAAAATAGCACCAAATTTGCCTCTGTTGCCAAAAGACAGATAGTCAGGAAGCACTTTTCACCATCTCTTTTAATTCAAGACAATTTCAAAATGTTTTTAGTGTACAATTTAGTTTGAATGTTCAAGGAAATAGTGGAAGGACAAAAATGTTAACTTAGTTGTTTTCATAAATATAGTCTATTTTAAAACTGAAAAAAAAATGTAAATTTGACATGTCTGGAGATGGTTATCTCTGGTACTCCATCTCCACCCAAAGGACAGAAAATTCCTCAAAGAACATTGCTTCCTCTTTAAAGTTGCATGTTTAAAACTGGCACCAGGACATTTTCATGGTTTTTGCCTCTCTGGTTAAATGTGCTGTCTGAGCAATAGTCCTCTCACTATTTGTAGTGTTTATTTCTTAAGCTGAGTGATATGTTAATGTGTTTGCTTTTTTCTCATGCTTTACATTGTGCATATATGTTATATCAGCACTATTGATATATGATTCATGTACGGGTAACCTATTTTATGGAGAAGGCAAAGGCAAGCCGCTCTAGACTCTTGCCTGGAAAATCCCCTGGATGGAGGACTCTGGTAGGCTGCAGTCCATGGGATCACTAAATTGGACAGGAGAACTGAGCGACTTCACTTTCACTTTTCGCTTTCATGCATTGGAGAAGGAAATGGCAACCCACTGCAGTGTTCTTGCCTGGAGAATCCCAGGGATGGGGGAGCCTGGTGGGCTGCCATCTGTGGGGTCACACAAAGTCAGACACGACTGAAGTGACTTAGCAAAGCTATTCTAAAGTGATACCTATTCTCAGTCTTTAACATTAACTTCTAAGTATTGTTTCTTCTTTCTTCTCTGTACCCCCTGTCTCCAACATTCATTAAGAAAGATAATTTATAATGGGAAAGCCACACCACTACACAATCCACATCCATGCTAATTTGCATTCAGACTAATCTCTTCTTAATGTGCTTGTATTGATTGCATCTAAAGACAATAAAAATAAAATTACATAGTGGTGCGTTTTATAAGGTAACAGTGGCAACCCAACCTAATGGATTTTTGCTAAGTCAAATGACTCTTACACATGACAAAGCAAAGTTATGGATTTTACTGCAATTAAAGAAAGAAAATTTAAAGAACCACAAGGTTTCCCTGGTGGCTCCGATGTTAAAGAATCTGACTGCAAGACCTGAGTTCAATCCCTGGGTCAGAAAGATACCCTGGAGAAGGAAATGGATACCCACTCCAGTATTCTTGCCTGGAAAATTCCATGGACAGAGGAGCCTGCCTCGATACAGACCATGGGGTTGCAAAGAGTCCGACACTGCTGCTGCTGCTGCTAAGTAGCTTCGATCGTGTCCGACTCTGTGCGACCCCACTGACGGCAACCCACCAGGCTCCTCCATCCCCGGGATTCTTCAGGCAAGAACACTGGAGTGGGTTGCCATTTCCTTCTCCATGAAAGTGAATGAAAGTGAAAAGTGAAAGTGAAGACGCTCAGTCGTGTCCAACTCTTAGCAACGCCATGGACAGCAGCCCACCAAGGCTCCATCATCTATGGGATTTTCCAGGCAAGAATACTGGAGTGGGGTGCCATTGCCTCCTCTGGCACTGCTGCTGCTGCTGCTAAGTCACTTCAGTTGTGTCCGACTCTGTGTGACCCCATAGACAGCAGCCCACCAGGCTCCTTCGTCTCCGGCACTACTGACCACCTAACATTTTCACTTTTTTCAAGTCTTTATTGATGGAACTTATAAAACAGGAATACTTATTGTTAAGGGTTTTTGAAGACCTACAAGACCTTTTAGAACTAATACCCAAAAAAGATGTCCTTTTCATTATCGGGGACTGGAATGCAAAAGTAGGAAGTCAAGATACACCTGAAGTAACAGGCAAATTTAGCCTTGGAATACAGAATGAAGCAGGGCAAAGACTAACAGAGTTTTGCTAAGAAAATACACTGCTCATAGCAAACACCCTCTTCCAACAACACAAGAGAGGACTCCACACATGGACATCACCAGATGGTCAACACCGAAATCAGACTGATTATATTCTTTGCAGCCAAAGATGGAGAAGCTCTATACAGTCAACAAAAACAAGACCAGGAGCTGACTGGCTCAGATCATGAACTCCTTATTACCAAATTCAGACTTAAATAGCAGGGAAAGCCACTAGACCATTCAGTTATGACCTAAATCAAATCCCTTATGATTATATAGTGGAAGTGAGAGATAGATTTAAGGGCCAAGATCTGATAGATAGAGTGCCTGATGAACTATGGATGGAGGTTTGTGACACTGTACAGGAGACAGGGATCAAGACCATCCCCATGGAAAAGAAATGAAAAAGGCAAAGTGGCTGTTTGGGGAAGCCTTACTAATAGCTGTGAAAAGAAGAGAAGCAAAAAGCCAAGGAGAAAAGGACAGATATAAGCATCTGAATGCGAAGTTCCAAACAATAGCAAGAAGAGATAAGAAAGCCCTTTTCAGCAATCAATGCAAAGAAATAGATGAAAACAACAGAATGGGAAAGACTAGAGATCTCTTTAAGAAAATTAGAGATACCAGGGGAACGTTTCATGCAAAGATGGGCTCCATAAAGGACAGAAATGGTATGGACTTAACAGAAGCAGAAGATATTAAGAAGAAATGGCAAGAATACACAGAAGAACTGTACAAAAAGGATCTTTATGACCTGGATATTCATGATGGTGTGATCACTAATCTAGAGCCAGACATCCTGGAATGTGAAGTCAAGTGAACCTTAGAAAGCATCACTAGTGGATGCATCACTAGCAAAGCTAGTGGAGGTGATGGAATTCCTGTTGAGCTGTTTCAAATCCTGAAAGATGATGCTGTGAAAGTGCTGCACTCAATATGCCAGCAAATTTGGAAAAAACAGCAGTGGCCACAGGACCGGAAAAGGTCAGTTTTCATTCCAATCCCAAAGAAAGGCAATGTCAAAGAATGCTCAAACTACCACACAATTGCACTCATCTCAAACGCTAGTAAAGTAATGCTCAAAATTCTCCAAGCCAGGTATCAGCAGTACGTGAACTGTGAACTCCAGATGTTCAAGCTGGTTTTAGAAAAGGCAGAGGAACCAGAGATCAAATTGCCAACATCCACTGGATCATTGAAAAAGCAACAGAGTACTAGAAAAACATCTATTTCTGCTTTATTGATTATGCCAGTCTTTGACTGTGTGGATCACAATAAACTGTGGAAAATTCCGAAAGAGATGGGAATACCAGACCACTTAACCTGCCTGTTGAGAAATCTGTATATAGGCCAGGAAGCCACAGTTAGAACTGGACATGGAAAAACAGACTGGTTCCAAATAGGAAAAGGAGTACATCAAGGCTGTATATTGTCACCCTGCTTATTTAACTTATATGCAGAGTAAATCATGAGAAACGCTGGACTGGGAGAAACACAAGCTGGGATCAAGATTGCCAGGAGAAATATCAATAACCTCAGATATGCAGATAACACCACTGTTATGGCAGAAAGTGAAGAGGAACTAAAAAGCCTCTTGATGAAAGTGAAAGAGGAGAGTGAAAAAGTTGGCTTAAAGCTCAACATTCAGAAAAGGAGAATCATGGCATCCAGTCCCATCACTTCATGGCAAATAGATAGAGAAACAGTGAAAACAGTGTCAAAATTTACTTTTTGGGGGCTCCTAAATCACTGCAGATGGTGATTGCAGCCGTGAAATTAGAAGACGCTTACTCCTTGGAAGAAAAAGTATGACCAACCTAGACAGCATATTCAAAAGCAGAGACATTACTTCGCCGACTAAGATTCGTCTAGTCAAGGCTATGGTTTTTCCAGTAGTCATGTATGGATGTGAGAGTAGGGCTGTGAAGAAAGCTGAGCGCTGAGGAATTCATGCTTTTGAACTGTGGTGCTGGAGAAGATTCTTGAGAGTCGCTTGGACTGCAAGGAGACCCAACCAGTCCATTCTGAAGGAGGTCAATCCTGGGATTTCTTTGGAAGGAATGATGCTAAAGCTGAAACTCCAGTATTTGGCCACCTCAAGAGAAGAGTTGACTCATTGGAAAAGACTTTGATGCTGGGAGGGATCGACCGAGGATAAGATGGCTGGATGGCATCACTGACTCGGTGGACCCAAGTCTGAGTGAACTCTGGGAGTTGGTGATGGACAAGGAGGCCTGGCATGCTGTGATTCATGGGGTCGCAAAGAGTCGCACACGACTGAGTAACTGAACTGAACTGAACTGACCTGAAGGATTTTTTCATTGACTGCTGGGATTCTGGTGGTCCTCATTGCACCATGTTAGCAATGCCACCGCTGAAGCTTGGGTTCCCTAGAAAACAGAACCTGAAGCAAAGCGCACGTGTGTGACCTCATTGCTAGAGAGGGAGGTGGAGTGGAGCAAAGTGGGGGAGGAGCAAGGCTAAATCATTGATGAAGTATTGAACTTGGCATTACTACATACCACATTTTCTCACAGCCATCTTCCCAGTAAGTTTCATAATCAAAAATAGACACAGACATTCTGATTCTACAGCCCACAGACAAGTAAGAGCTTAACAAATACTGGCCATTACTGTCTTATTCCTCTCTAACCTCCTCTTCCTCCTTCCCCTGCTCCTCACTGTTATTTTTTTTTAAATTGAAAAAAGTAGTGTGCTACAAGTTTATGTAACATATGTTACTAAATACAGTTCTAGATTAGAAAATGTATTAGATGGTGTAAGTTTAAAAGAAAAGAGCCTGGGTTTTAAAGTCAGTTGCTCATGCTTTGTAACATTCTAACCACCTGAACTTAAAAGTCTAACATTCACCCAATAATTGCAACTTTTGAACCTCAGTTTCCTCACCTGAGATAATAACATTTATTTAGATCACTTGTGTGGATTCATGCCTACCAGAGGTCTTATGCTCAGCAAATGTTAAATTTCCTTTCCATCCTCCCCTAAGCCATTTAGGAATAATCAAGAATTGGATACAGACGATTTGACCAGTGTAATTAAATATCAGATCTTTGGATGGGTGGTGTTTGACCAGTGTCTGCTGAGATGGATGATCTGTTAAAATTATTTCCATCAATATATTGAGATACACCAGAGCTAAAACAATTGTGCACTAATTCTGAAAAGGCTGTGCAATTAAGAAA
The DNA here is from genome assembly GCA_006408675.1 of Madoqua kirkii. Taxonomy (NCBI): domain Eukaryota; kingdom Metazoa; phylum Chordata; class Mammalia; order Artiodactyla; family Bovidae; genus Madoqua; species Madoqua kirkii. The sequence continues at coordinate 38,743 of SJYC01001153.1, forward strand.
AAATACATAAAATAATTTGGAATAATTTATTCATTCAGAAAACATTATAAATCAATATGGGATACAGGAATATGAAAAAGAAGAAAATATAATGCTTGCTTTTAAGCAAATGTTTAGGATAAAGCAAACACTGTGGATACCATATAATATTTGTTAATTTTTCTGTGTCCTAAAGTATAGTATGTTATTTAATATTTCACTTCCTCAGCATACAGTGACAGATAAGTCAAACCATTAACTGATAAAAATAAGTTTTACTGACAATAGAAAGATTTAGAAGTCTCTACTATTTTCTCTAAACGTTGTTGCCATTTAACTATTATTTTGTGGCCCTGGTGCAACCTGAAGATTATTTACAATTTCTATCATAAAGATTTTTCTGGAGTGATCAAAGTTTAAAATATGCATCACTTATATAAAAGAGGTAAAGTGAATTGTGCCCTCTTGAGTCATATTGTTTTTATTCTGAAAGGTAGCTCTCAATAGTTTTCTGAGAATAGAAGTATTATGCAAAACAACATAAACCATAAATCTGGGTTTTCCCTAGTGTATGTGTGCTCAGTCAAGTCCAACTCTTTGTGACCCTACGGCCTGTAGCCTGCCAGGCTCCTGTGTCCATGGGATTTACTTGGCAAAAATAGTAGGGTAGGTTGCCATTTTTTGCTCGAGGGGATCTTCCCAGCTGAGGAATCAAACCTGCATCTCTTGTGTCTCCTGTATTGGCAAGTGGATTCTTTACCACTGAGCCACTTGGGAAATCCATTGGAGGCTCAGTGTTCTTTACTAAGTACACCCTTGCCAACTCAGGAGATGTGGGTAAGTTTTCCTGGAGAAGGAAATGTCAACCCACTCCAGTATGCCTACAGGAGAAATCCCATCGACAGAAGAGCTTGGCAGGCTATAGTCCACATGGGTCACAAAAGAGTCAGACACAATTTAGCAACTAAACAAAAACAATGAACCATAAGTTATGGTGATCCCATACTAAAGTTCCCATAGAATGTAATGTTTTGCAGTCAAAAGTCAGGATTTTATCTGAAACATTATGGAGGAAAAAGGAAGACAACTGAGCAAAATTAGGAAGTCCAAAACCTAGGACTATGTTTCTAAAGTTTAAGAAAACTTTGGAAATATTTTGTGGGTTTAATAATTAAATGATAATTTTTTGAAGGAATTTAAAAGCATAACTCTTCACCCTTATCTCTTCCTTCCTCTGTCCTGCTTTCTTCTTTCCCTCTCAGTCACCATACTTTAGCTCAAAGATATTTGCTTGTATGTAAATTTCTTTCCCATTTTGTCTCAGAGGGTATTTGATTATTTAGTAATGTCTCTCTTACGGAAATTATTTTTTCCATTTTTCTTCTTTTATTCTGTGCAATAACCTATATTATCCAAAAGAAATATTAAAGTAGCCCACATGAGTTTTCTGACTACCATGCTGCAGGAATTTTTAAATCGCTAGAATCACTCTCTTCTAACAAATATTTTTAATATAATATTTATATATTTTAATAAAATGTTCTTATTAAAATTCATCATCCCAGACCAGATATCTTGTTTAGAAAACAATTGTACTATGTTGCCTCAACAGTCAGATGAAGAGTGAAACAAATTTTGCTAATCAGATGCTTTCTTCATAGACCAGAAGTCAAAAACATCTGAATATTTCCCTTTTAATTAAGATATTCTGGCACTGTCCACAAATAGTCAAAATCTTTCTTTTACCATTTGAATTGTCATTTAAGTATCAGCAGGAGTATACTTTCTTAGACTATTCTCTTCAAATTGCTAAAATAGTCTACTGGTTATAGGAAGCTCAGCTTTAAATCGTGAATGACTCACCAATGCTCCTCATCCAGTTTGAGTCACTAGTCAATTAGCATATTCACCCTTCTGCCCAACTGGGTGGGAGCCCAGCTTTTAACTGGAATTAAAGATGAAATTCCTGCGCCATAAGGCTCATTATCTGAGTCTGAAACACTTGCTATGAGAGAATAAAAACCAATCTTGTAACGGATCATTTAATAATTGAGTTAGACAGGAAAAAACAAATGGTCTTTTGTTGATACTTGATATTATCACTCATCTTTTCACAAAGTGGCAGTTAACAATAGGGAGAGAGTTTCTTATTGAAGGGAAAAGTATCAGATTCAATCTGATGTCTAGTATTTTAGTAGTTTTTACTTGATCTCAAATATTTCAACCAGTCCCCTTGGCTGCATTCATCCAAGGATTTCATGATTTATTTTCTTAAATGTCACTGCAGAGTTGACTTACCAACAACAGATGCAATGTTAGGCTAAGGTGAAAAAGATACAGTGAATTCAGACCATCAGTAGCATTGAGAGGCAAATGGTCCAAGTTCAGATATTCCTGGAGAAACCTGAGGCTTCATTAAGTACACTTAGTAGGACTCCTTGAAATGGTCATTAGATATTTCCATGGTCCAATTGTCATATTATTGTTACACTGCTCTCCCTTTGTTTGAGCCATAATCTCTATATAATATACTATCAGACAACAGACTCTGGCAGTGAGCAAAGGGGGTTCCATTTTTGTGCCAGAACTGAGAATCAGGCTTCAGGATGAATGGGGATCAAGTGACTGTAACAGTTGTTTTGAACATAATACAGTTATATCACAGCCCAATGTGATTCTGTCCTCAACTAAAGATCCCATTGCATTGACATGGAAATCAATGTTTAAAAGGAAAACTGGAAATAAAAGGCAAAGTTGAGTGCTGCAGTAGATTATTCTGAAATCATTAAGAAAAATGTGGAGACTGGAAAAGTAAATGATATTGTTAATGAAAATGAACAAAAGAGCAAGACTTATCAAAACAAAAACAAAATAAAAATTTGGTCTGTATTAAACAAAGCATAGCAACAAAAGGAAAGCCTTGAATGTTTGAATTGATTAAAACTTTCAGAAAGTAGCTTATTCAACTGCAGAAACTATATGTTATTGTTGTTAATTTTTAAGTAGGTCAGATTTTCTTTGCAAATATTTTCTTTCTAAAATACAATACTTAATGGCTCTAAACAGAAATATATAGAGTAGACTGATTATATTAACACATCTCAAGAGTTCAGATAAATTTGTGTGTGTTTGTTGAGAGATGCTTCGTTAGTAAGGAAAAATGAGATAAATGAAGCTAGAAAATTCATTTTGATTATGTCCATTCTTCTAAGCAATGACATTGGCAGATGTTCCATCAAAGCCTTGAGTTCTGGAAATCTCCTCAGCTTTGGCTCTTTGTGGTGAGTGGGAGACACCAGGCTGTCTGAGACAGCTGCACTGGAATCATGTTTCGAGCCATCACATGATGAATAGGATTCCTGTGTGTGTGTGTGTATGTGTGTGTGTGTGTGTGTGTGTGTGTGTGCTTAGTTCACAGTTATGTACAACTCTTTGTGGCCCTGTGGACTGTAGCCCACTAGTTTCCTCTGTCCATGAAATTTTTCAAACAAGAATACTGGAGTGGGTGCCATTTCCTACTCTAGGGGATCTTCCCAACTCATGGGTTGAACCCACATCTCTTGCACTTCCTGCATTGGCAGGCAGATTCTTCACCACTAGCATCATCTGAGAAATCCAAGTTGGATTCCTATTTGTTTTCAAAGAGAGAATTTACTAATCAGAATAACAAAAGTGTTAATTCCATGTAACAACTTTATTTTTCTTGTAATGAATTTATTGACAGTGATCTTTAACACTGATTTCAAGAGAATTTTGTGAACATGAAATAAGAGTCAGCATCCACTACAAAATACTAGCAAAATCAAAAGTCAGGACTGCTAAACTAAGAGTAAGACTTTTAATAATATTGAATTTACCTGTGGCTACTTAGGTTCTTCCAGAATACCATTGTTGTATATTAATATACATTTGCTCCCATCAGAAATTGTGTGAACAGAAAACAAATGAAATTTTCCTGGACAATTTGAGGTTTTCATGTGTTTAATAGTTCAGGCATGAATAAATATAAAATTTTCATGAATTTCTTAACAAACTTGAAAGCCTGTGACTGGTGAAAATTTATAATTCAGCTGACATATGCATTTAAATACTGCCGATTTGAAGACAGGTGTGTAGGGTTAAGTAATTTGAAAGAGAACTAACTGAATGTCCAAAGTTTACCCTCAGTTCCTCTTTGTTGCCCTCTATGATGATACAGAGCTCTCCCAGTGGCTCAGACAGTAAAGAATCTGCCTGCAATGCAGGAGACCCAGGTTCAATCCCCAGATCATGAAGATTCCCTGGAGAAGGGAATGGCTACCCACTTTAGTATTCTTGCCTGAAAAATCCCATGGACAGAGGAGCCTTACATGCCACGGGTTTGCAGAGTCAGACATGACTGAGTGACTAACACTTTCACTTTCATGGTGATATCATTTATTTTCTAATAAATTTTATATGTTTTTTGAGAAAGATGAAAGGGTACCATAATGGCGAGGTTAACTTCTAGGACTAATGATGAAATTGGAAACCTCTAAGAAATTACAGAGGATTTCATTTGGAATTTGTGAGTATTTTCTCATGTTATTAAATGATTTTAAACAGATTTGTGTAGGCTACATACCTTTTTAGTATATGGATATGTCAATTTAATTCAGTACTTTCCCTATGTTAAGTTTCTTTACCTCATTTTTCACATTTATTATTTTAATACAGTCCTATGGAATGCATTCAACTGTCAAAAATATTTAGGGTACAAATAGCAATTTTTATAAAATATATGTAATCCTTTCTTTTAGGAAAAGGAGATGTTTTCAGGTTTCTGAAGAGGTTCACCAGATTACAGGTGGTGTTGTGTATTGCAGTACATTAAGTCAAATTTCGCTTGGCTTACAGCCCTATCAGAAGTAAATTCTAAGAGATTCCATTGCCTGTTATCACTCCCTTTCTCCACCTGGTGTGTGAACTAACTTTCACTCAAACAAAGCAAGATATTATCAATGCCTTGAAATTCACCTGAAACCCATAATATTTGGAAATATTTAAAACTATTACTAACAAATACATGGCTTTCTTTTTAAGATTTTAGGCAAGGACTACTGTTATATTTCTCTTAGCTAATGAAGAGAGCAGCTGGGATTGTTCAAACATTCTCTGATGCTTAGTCTGACAGCATTAAGGTACTAAGGTTCTGTCATTGGAGCCTTATTAATACAGTTCCATTTCTAGTGCCTGAGATCTTATTTCACCTTTCTTTTATGATATGAAAGTTTCCTGGTTGCAGTTTTTTTTTAATATAGTAAAATAATAATAGTGCCTTTGATCTTGGCTTTGTATTGTAGGCTCTGTTCCCAAGATGAATTTTATTTCATTTTATAAACATATAGTGATAGTTATTTTCTTTATTTTTCAGACACTGTCTCTGGTGGACCAAAATTCTCTGAATATGATAATACAAGAATCTGAAAAATAAATCTATGATACACACCATATAATTTTTATTTTATTTAGGGTATGCATTATCTTTGCTACCTAGGAAAAATACTCTTAAATAATTACCACTGTTTCCCATCTTGAAATAAGTATTTTAGCTTAATACTTTTCATATTTTATATGTTGCATTCTGACAAGGAATCAACAATACCTATCAGACATCATTTAATTATTCCTTATTATTATCTTGTATTAGTCTTGGTTCAGGTAATTTTGACATAAATAATTTTAAAATATAGAGAATTTCTAACTATATCAAACATTTACTACTTGACATGTAGCACAGAAAATTATTTTCTATTATGTAGAGAACTTTATTTTTCTGGCCATGATCATTTTTCTCACTGTAGCATTGCTTTTATAAGCACGGAAACTGATGTCAGGCAGCTACTGTAATAAAGACCAGTTGTGATCCTGAAGAGATAATATTTCTTGTAACACAGTTTCCTCATTTGTAAAATGTGCATGATATAAACTACTCAGTTTGTTGTTAAGATGATCAAATGACCTTGTAAATTAGTTCAATTCAGGTCAGTCACTCAGTCACGTCTGACTCTTTGTGACCCCATGAACTTCAGCACACCAGGCTTTCCTGTCCATCACCATCTCCCAGAGCTTCCTCAAACTCATATCCATTGAGTCTGTGATGCCATCCAACCATCTCATCCTCTGTTGTCTCCTTCTCCTCCTGCCTTCAATCTTCCCCAGCATCAGGGCCTTTTCAAATGAGTCAACTATTCACATGAGGTGGCCAAAGTATTGGAGTTTCAGCATCAACATCACTCCTTCCAATAAACACGTAGGACTGCCCTACTTTGTATGGACTGGCTGAATCTCCTTGCAGTCTAAGGGACTCTCAAGAGTCTTCTCCAACATCACAGTTCAAAAGCATCAATTCTTTGGCTTTCAGCTTTCTTCATGGTCCAACTCTCACATACATACATGACTAGTAGAAAAACCATAGCCTTGAGTAGATGGACCTTTGTTGACAAAGTAAAGTCTCTGTTTTTTAATATGCTGTCTAGGTTGGTCATAATTTTCTTTGCAAGGAGTAAGTGTCTTTTAATTTCATGCCTGCAGTCACCATCTGCAGTTATTTTGGAGCCCAAAAAATTAAAGCCAGCCACTGATTCTACTGTTCCTCATCTATTCGCCAAGAAGTGATGGGATCAGAGGCCATGATCTTAGTTTTCTGAATGTTGAGCTTTAAGACAACTTTTTCATTCTCCTCTTTCACTTTCATCAAGAGACTCTTTAGTTCTTCTTCATTTTCTGCCATAAGAGTAGTGTCATCTGCATATCTGAGGTTATTGATATTTCTCCCAACAATCTTGATTCCAGCTTGTGCTTCTTCCAGCCCAATGTTTCTCATGATGTACTGTGCCTATAAGTTAAATAAGCAGGGTGACAATATACAGCCTTGACCTACTACTCCTTTTCCTGTTTGGAACCAGTCTGTTGTTCCATGTCCAATGCTAACTGTTGCTTCCTGACCAGCATATAGGTTTCTCAAAAGGCAGGTAAGGGGATCTGGTATTTCCATCTCTTTAAAATTTTCCACAGTTTATTGTGATCTCCACAGTCAAAGGCTTTGGAATAGTCAATAAAGCAGAAATAGATGTTTTTCTGGAACTCTCTTCCTTTTTCTTTTCTTTTTCTTTTTTGAAGCTTATGTATGTTTATTACCTCATTTGTGGTGATGGTTTCACAAGTATATGTTTATGTCCAAACTCATCAAATTGTAAACATTAAATATGTGCAGTTTTCTGAATTTCAATTATGCCTTAGTAAAGTTGTTTAAAAGTATAATAAATACATACATACTATATTTTCCTGTAAAGTTTGCATTGCAAAATAGTCTGGAAAATTCCTTGATTTAGTGGTTGGTTTTTTTATTTTTTTTTTCTGCTACTATTCAATTTCTCTAGTACTTTTTTTTAATTTTTATTTTTACTTTATTTTACTTTACAATACT